>CAUYTI010061937.1:0-35716 GCA_963575145.1 Galago senegalensis
TGTGGTCCCAGCTACTTGGGAGGCGGAGGCAGGAGACTCGCTTGAGCCCAGGAGTTGGAGGTTGCTGTGAGCTGTAATGCCATGGCACTCTACCCAGGGGCACAGCTTGAGGCTCTGTCTCAAAAAAAAAAAAAAAAAAAAGAACAAAGGAGGACACAATGCAGTATTCAACAACAAAGATAAACCTTGGCTGGGTGTGATAGCTCATGCCTGTATCCCAGCACTTTGGGAGGGTAAGGTGGGAGGATTGCTTGAGGTCAGGAGTTCAAGGTTGCAGTGAGCTATGATCCCCTGACTACACTCCAGCTTGGGCAATGGAGAAAGCTCTTGTGGCTAAAAATAAATAAATAATATTTCTTGGTCTTTTTTTTTATATAAATAAATCAATTTTAAAGAGATAAAGCTTGAGGGCATTATGCTATGTGAAAGAAGCCAGTCACAGAAGGACAAAGACTACATGATTCCACTTATATGAACTATCTAAAAATAATCAAACTCCTAGAAACAGAGAGTAGAATTGTGGTTGCCAGGGCCTGGGAGCGTATACTCAAAAAACGTTAAGAGGATAGCTCGCGGCTGGGTGTGATGGCACACGCCCCTTAATCCTAGAGTAGTGGTTCTCAACCTGTGGGTTGTGACAGGGTTGTATGGATTTGGTAAGAATTCCAACCCTGGGCTTGGCATCTGTGGCTCAGGCTCTGTGCCTGTGGCTCAAGCAGTTAAGGCACCAGACACATATACCTAAAGTGGCTGGTTCGAATCCAGCCTGGGCTCACCAAACAACAATGATGGCTGCAACCCAAAAATAGCCAGGCGTTGTGGCAAGTGCCTGTGGTCCCAGCTACTTGGGAGGCTGAGGCAGGAGACTTGCTTGAGCCCAGGAGTTGGAGGTTGCTGTGAGCTGTGATGCCACAGCACTCTACCCAGGGGGACAGCTTAAGGCTCTGCCTCCAAAAAAAAAAAATAATAATTTTAACCCTGAATTGGAATGAATCTAGTTAAACCTTTTCTCCTCACCTGCACCCAAACAGCCAAACAGCTGCAGAAGGAGACCCAAATGCAGAGACCATTCCCTATAAATTCATGACCATTAGTCTTAAGTGGGACTACAGAGTTAGGAAGGTTGGGAACCACTGTCCTTAGAGGGAGGTGTGAGAGGAGAGGTCAAGGCAGGAGAATCTCTTGAGCTCAGGAGTTTGAGGTCAGCAAAAGCGAGACCCTGTCTCCAGTAAAAAATAGAAAAAATTGACTTGGCACCTGTAGTACAGTGGTTACGGTGCCAGCCACATACACCGAGGTTGGTGGGTTTGAACCCAGCCCTGGCCTGCTAAACAACAAAGACAACTGCAACAAAAAACAGCTAGGTGGGGTGGCCAGCACCTGTGGCTCAAAGAGTGGGGTGCCGGCCCCATATGCCAGAGGTAGCGGGTTCAAATCCAGCCCTGGCCAAAACCTGCAAAATAATAATAATAATAACTAGGTGTTGTGGTGGGCACCTGTAGTCCCAGCTACTTGGGAGGCTGAGGCAAAAGAATAATCGCTTAAGGCCAAGAGTTTGAAGTTGCTGTGAGCTGTGATGCCACGGCACTCTACCCAGGGTGGCAGAGTGAGATTCTGTCTCAAAATAAATAAATAAATAATAGAAAAATTATCCAGGTGTTGTGGTGCATGCCTGTAGTCCCAGCTACTGAGTAGACAAGGCAGGGGGATCACCTGAGCACAAGATTTGAGGTTGCTGTGAGCTAGGCTGGTGCCACTGCACGGTAGCCTGGGAAACGGAACAAGATTCTGTCAAGAGGAAAGGAAGAAAGGAAGGAGGCAGGGGGAGAGAGAGGGAAGGACGGAAGGAAGGAAGGAGTAGAGAGGAGGGGAGGAAGAGAAGAAGGGCAAAGGGGAGGAAGGAAGGAAAAGAAAAGAAAAGATAAAGATAGATCTCATGTTAAATGTGTTTACTACAATAAAAAAAAGTTATTTCTAAAAAGAAGAGTGAAGAGCTTTTTCATTTTTTTAGTCATTGTGAAGAAAGGAGTGGTGAGTTGGCCAGACTGACATTGTTGTAGTCCCATTTAGGACTAGTGGTCGTGAATTTATAGGGAAGGGTCTCCGCATTGGGTACTTTCTGCAGCTGTTTGGGTGCAGGTGAAGAGAAAAGGTTTAACTGGATTCATCCAGGGTTGGAATTCTTACCAAATCCAACCAACAAAAAGACAAGACAGCAAAAGGGCATGCATTGGTGCCAAATACGTTAAAATCATAGATTATGGAAAATAAACAGGATCAGGAGCGGAGAAAGGAGAAAACCCCTGAACTGTGAGGCAGTGGAGGTACCACTCGCAAACCAATAAGGGAAGGGGGGAAGCCTGGAGACACTTGTTTTCAGACCCCCTCGTTCACAACCGGGCAAATTCTGGATCTGCCTAAATAGGGAAAGGGGCAATACTTGGTTTATTTTATTTATGTTTTTGAGTCTCCTTATGTCGCCTTCGGTAGAGTGTCACGGCATCACAGTTCCCAGTGACCTCCAACTCTTGGGCTTAAGCGATTCTCTTGCCTCAGCCTCCCAAGTAGCTGGGACTACGGACGCCCGCCACAACGCCTGGCTATTTTTATTTCTTTCTTTTTGTCGCTGTCCTTGTTGTTTAGCCATAACCCGGTGTAGGTGGCTGGCACCCGAGCGCCGAGCCTGACGCGAGGATCTAATGAGATAACGCACACAGAGCGCTTCACACAAGGCGTGGCAGCACACGGTGAACGCTGAACACACACGAAGCTGTCAGTGGCGTTACCAACTGAAGCCAAGGCGGGGTTACGACTAGGACAATTCTCAGCGTAGCGCAGAGGGGCCGGAACGCAGAACTTTGGGAGGGCGCGGCGCACGCGCCCCTAAGCGGGCGCTCATCAAGTGCGGACGCTATGCATGCGCCGGAAGTTGCAACCGGGAAGCCAGCGAGGTCGGTTCCGCCCGACTCTAACATGGCGGCGCCCTTTGTCTGCTCTGGAGCGCCGTCCCCGGCCTGCTCGCGGCCGTGATGCACCGCCTTCTGCGGTGGGGTCTGGGACATGGCAGGTGAGGATCAGCAAGTGCGCGGGGCCGGGGGAGTTCCAGGAGGCAGGGCGCAGGCGGCGGAGGATGTGGCGCGGCGGGACACCGGGGACGGTTGTGTGGGGGAGGGGAGGGAAGTGGAAGGGGACGCGAACCCAGGATGAGGGGACATCGCCGGGCAGGAGTCTGTGGGGCAGCTGGGCGGGGGACGTTGCCGGACGAGCGGGCAGGGAGTGGGCGGCCAGAGCGACCACTTAGGCGAGAGCACCCGAGTCACCTCCCGGGCTGGGTGACACCCCAGCTGGTAGCATCTCCGCCCCCGCCGCCCGGCTGTCACCGCCCCTTGACCTCGCGCGCCGCGGCGGGTGGGCGTTCTGCGGCTGTGAGGGTGCGAAATGCTTGGGCGGCTCACGTCAGCTGCCCGGGACAGGAGGGCAGAGGTTTGCCAGGGCCCAGTAGGTGCGGCAGAGTGGGAGGTCAACACTGGCCCTCTGTAAAATTGTTTCATTCATTCGTTCTACGGACGGTAGTTCAGCTTCTGATAGGTTCTGAGGATAGAGCAAGCGCAATCCGGGTAGAGTCGACTAGCGTTTAGGAGTAAGAGTGAACCATCAAGGCAAGCAGGGAGGTTTGAATTTCCACTCTGTGCTGCGTCCTTAGGCCCTTGGGGGACTTATTCTCTACCGTGGTTTCCTAATTTTTTTTTTTTTTGAGACAGAGTTTCACTTTGTTGCCCTCGGTAGGATGCTGTAGCGTCACAGCTCACAGCAACCTCTAGCTCTTGGGCTTAGGAGGTTCTCTTGCCTCAGCCTCCGGAATTTTTTTTGTTTCAGTCTGGCCGGGGCCGGGTTCAAACCCGCCACCTCGGTATATGGGGCCGGCGCCCTACTCAGTGAGCCACAGGTGCCGCCCGGTTTCCTAATCCTTAAAGCATATAAAATCTGCCTTCTACGATTGTTAAAAAGGTTAAATGGCGTAATAGTTGTAAAGTGCTTGGAACACTTAACTGGCACAAAGTAAATGCTGCGTATGTGTTCCTGTTATCATTTGTATCCTATTCACTCAGAGCGCAGAGACACATGTGGGAGACAGGTAAATAAGCAATTTTTTTTTTTTTTTGGAGACAGAGGCTCTGGGTAGAGTGTCATGGCATCATCATCGCTCACAGCAATCTCCATCTCTTGGACTCAGGTGGTCCTCTCATCTTGCCCTCCCTAGTAGCTAGGATTACAGGCACCCACCATGATGATGCCTGTCCTAAATAAGCAGTTCTGATGCCACTGTTATGGAAGAAATGTCTCCTCCTGGGCACACAGAGTAGAGTCACTTCTCTCAGTCAAGGTGAATCCAGGGAAGTTCTGTCCTCAGAAAGCTGACGCCTAAAGGAAGTTTAGAGGAGTGAGGCAGAAGAGGAGTATTCTCACTTAAGGAGTAGCTGGTGAGAAAGCTCATGCCTCTGGTGAGGATGGGGCTAGAAGGCTAAAGAAACAGGCCTTGTAAACCTACATAAGGACTTGAAGTTTTAGGTTAATGGAAAGCCATTTAAGAATCAGATTTGTGAATTAGATCACTCTGGCTCTGTGAAGAATATATCAGAGGGAGTGAGCCTGGAGGCCAGTTAAGAGGCTGCTAATCAATCCAGATGAGAAATGAGGGAGGCCTTGAGTTGGGTTAGAGGCGGAGGGTGGCGAGAGATGGTTTTGGAGGTAAAATTGACCAAACTTGGTGATTACTTTGCTGAGGGAGTTAGGGGCAGGGAGGAGTCAAGATTACCCCAAGTTTTGACTGCTGGATGTTGATGCTGTACAATATGATAGGAAACAGGACAGGGAGCAGTTTTACAGGGGGAGGGGGGAGTTTGAATGTAGTGTAGTTAGATAACTGTAGAACATTCAGGTGCAGCTGTCCAGTGGTGATCTGGTAGTTGTCATTCCATCAAAGGTCACTAAAGTCACAGGTGGGATGTGCTGAGCACAGGTGAGGGTATGTCCTGAGAAGCCGAGTGCCCAGGCCATCCCAGAGATGCTCATGCTGCAGTAATGCTTAGGCACAAGCCTCATTGTTTCTGCCTTATCAACATCATGCTCCATCTTTCATTAACAGGAGGTCTTGAGTGTAGAGACTGGGCCTGAGTTTATTCATCCTTATGTATAGGCCAGTGAACCAACTTGACATTTACTGAGCACTTACTTTGTTCCAAGCTCTGCTGAGCAACTGTGTTTGCTTGGGATCTTTGGAGGGATGAAAGGGCAGCTCTCAAGAAGCACCCTTCAGGTGTTAATCAGATTTTTCACTTGGGTGTTTTTGGTTTCAGTAATGAGCTTAAGGGGGAGGCACCCAGCTGGCGTTGAGGCAGCCAGACTGTCAGGAAAAAGTAGCCTGGGCTATTTGTAAGTCTGAGACGTGCCAGTAACACTCAAGGATGAAACAAACCAGATGAGTTTGACTTCCTCTATGCTCAATGTGATTCAAATCAGCCTTTCAAGATAGCTTTTTTTTTTTTTGAGACAGAGCCTCAAGCTGTCCCCCTGGGTAGAGTGCCATGGCATTACAGCTCACAGCAACCTCCAACTCCTGGGCTCAAGCGAGTCTCTTGCCTCCGCCTCCCGAGTAGCTGGGACCACAGGCGCCCGCCACAACGCCTGGCCATTTTTTGGTTGCAGCCTTCATTGTTGTTTGGCGGGTCCAGGCTGGGGATTCGAACCCGCCACCTTAGGTGTACATGGCTGGCGCCTTAGCCGGTTGAGCTATAGGCGCCGAGCCTCAAGATAGCTTTTTTAAAAAAAATTATACAGTAATGACAAAATCCTAGTTACCGTTTGGGTGGGAAATGGTTGACATTGCTCTTATTGTTTTAACAACAAAGACCAGAATGAATTCATCAAGGGATGATGCTCACAGTTTGATTAGGTACACCCTAAAATGCTCCAACCAAGCCATCCCAAAATACAGTGGCCGAATCTGAAGTTTATTCCTTGCTCCTTAACATTCTGGATGTACACAGCCCAGGGCTGGCAGAGTGGCTTGCTCTGTTCTGTGAGGTCATCTGAGTGCAGGGTTCATTTGATCGTGTGGCTCTTCTTGCTCAAATCCAGGCTTGTCTTATGTTCTAAGCTCCTGCCATCATGTATGAACTCCAGTTGGCAAAAAGGGAAAGAGGTTCTAATGTTTAAAGAGACACATCTTTGTACAACATGGTCCCCAGACATCAGCCAGCTACTACATGTGGTATATAAATCAAAGAAAGAATTATGTGTTTTGGGGCTGGAGGAAAAGTTGGCTGAGAACCCGCTCTGTCCTGGTGTAACTGGATTACTGGATTGTCAGTGTGATCCCAGCCTTGAACGGATCACTGGATTGCCTGGATTGGGGGGTGTGCTTCCAGCCTGAAAGGATCACTGAACTTGTGAAAAAGGGCCAGCTGTACCCCCACTCTGTCTCCCTAAGGCAGGCTACTCTGGCTTTGGGTGGGTTCATGGTGCTTGGGACTGGGGAGTCCAGGCATGTTCATGCATTCACTGTTTTCTGTGCCCGGTATGCATTCACTGTTTTCTGTGCCCGGTACGTGTCAGACACTGCACTAGCATCTGGGGATGCGGACACGAGTAAGACCGGTTCTTGGGAGCAAGGTGCTACTGGTTGTGGATACTCACAATGCAGTTCAAGAAACCCCCTTAGAGGTCTGGTCAGGAGTGTGTGTTCACAGAGGAAGGGGTGACTGACATTGGAAGGCTTTACTGTGGTGATAATGGAGCGTGAACGGCACAGATTAGCTTGATAACTGTACAGCTCCCCTCAGATGGACAGAGACAGTGAGGACTCTGGAGTCAGGTGTGACACCTCGCACCTTCTTTAATGGCTCTATGTCCTGAGGGCCACTTTCTTCATTGCTGAGCCTCAGTTTCCTCATCTACCTCACAGAACTGTTTTGAGAATTGCGTGAGGTCAGGCAGTAAGTCACAGGGTCTGCTGTGTAATGTGCGGCACTAATGTTAGTTACCTCCTGCTGCAAGGTACAGCTTGGTTTGAAGCCAAAGACACCAGTCCAGCTTGCAGTTGAAGAAGGACTGGAACTTTGGGGCAACCAGGTCACCGTCCTTTGATACCTGGAGAGTCAGAGACTGCTCTGTGACCTCAGGAGTGGAGAGGGAAAGGGTTCTCTCCGCCTGTTTAATAATTCCTTCAACTTCAGTGCTGTGACGCCTGTAATCCCAGAACTCTGGGAGGCCAAGGTGGGTGGATTGCCTGAGCTCACAATGTTTCTGGGAATTGTTTTCTGAGCCCTATGCAGCCCCTCAGCCCACCTGAGTTTGGAGCCTCTCCTCTGTGATTTCTTAGCACCCTGCTCTGATCTCTATTTTTTGTTTTGTTTTTGAGACAGGGTCTTGCTCTGATGCCCCATATAAAGTGCAGCGGCATCATCACAGCCCACTTTGGCCTCAAACTCTAGGTTCAGACTCTCAAGTAGTTGGGATTATAAGCATGTCCCACCACGCCCAACTAACTTTTCTGTCTTTTTGAAAGGCAAAGGTCTTGCTCTTTATTTCTTAGGTTGGTCTCAGACTCCTAACCTCAAGCAATCCTCCTGCCTCGGCCTCCTAAAGTGCTAGGATTACAGGTGTGAGCTACCAGGCCCTTTTAATGACTTTGTTGTATCTGTTTTTTGTTGGAAAGCATTTGAACATTTGGTTGCAGCATAGACACCCTCAGTTTTAGTTGATCCTCTCAGTGGGTATTAGTCATTGGTGAACTTTAAGGGCATCTTGATTTGGGTAAGGGAGGAGAATGTAGATTTGCACCAATAGGTGGTTGAAAAGCAGAAAGTATTTTTCAGGCGTGTTGCTGAAGGCGTGGGTATTTTATCGCATTTTTCCGTGTTTCATCTGGGTCTTAGCATCAGGCAATGATTTAAAATGTCACCTACTGAGAGCTCAGTTGATTCCACCTGTAATTCCTTAGGTGCCTTGGTGATATCAGCTAGGCGAGGCTGAAATGCTTATTTGAATGTGATGTCATTATTCTCAAAGTCAGTGAACTTTTCATCATATTCTCCAATTGACGGGTCTATGACAGCTGTGTATTCTTCCAATGATTCACACATGTCATCCTGCTCATCAGTGACCTTTGATAACTGGGGGAAATGTTCATCTGAAATTTCCTTTTGAGGATTTGTTTTCCAAAAAGGATAGCTTTTTTCAAAATGCTTGGATTTTATTTCATTTTTGCCCCCTGTCCTTGTGATAGCCAACCCCCTTTAGAATGATACAGCAGATCCACACTGAACCTCATCATTAAACTTTAGCTTATATGAAACTAATGATGCTGTGTTCCATTTGCCTTGAATGTAGTTAATCCTTACAACTTGTTGCAAAGTGTCACTTAAAATAGCATAAGCACAGAGATTTTGCTGATGCAAGATATAATGAAGAGAAATAAGAGCATCTGGATGTGTTAATACTTTTTTTTTTTTTTTTGAGACAGAGTCTCAAGCTGTTGCCCTCAGTAGAGTGTTGTGGCATCACAGCTCACAGCAACCTCCAGCTCTTGGGCTCAAGCGATTCTCTTGCCTCAGCCTTCCGAGTAGCTAGGACTACAGGCACTTGCCATAATGCCCGGCTATTTTTTTGTTGTAGTTGTCATTGTTGTTTGGCAGGTCCAGGCCAGGTTCGAACCCATCAGCCCCAGTATATGTGGCTAGCACCTTAGCCACTGACCTACAGGTGCCAAGCCTATTTTTTAAATTTTTTATATTTTTGAGACAGAGTCTCACTCTGTCACCCTGTAATGTGCTGAGGGCCATCATAGCTCACGTCATCCTCAAACTCTTTGGCTTTAGCATCTTCTTGGCTCAGCCTCCTGAGTAGCTAGGACTCCAGGCGTGCACCACTACCTGGCTAGTTTTTCTATTTTTAGTAGAGGTGGGGTCTTCCTCTTTCTTAGGCTTAAGAGCCTAAGTTTGAGACCCCTTAGGCTAGTCTCAAACTCCTAAGGTCTACCAGTCCACTTGCCTTGGCCTCCCCAGAGTGCTGGAATTATAGGCATGAGCCACTGCGCCCAGCTTCTATTCTTTGGCATTTTAAATGTGTTCATTTAGAAAATAAATAAAAGACAAGTAAAACTATATCAATAAAAGGATTTGTTCTGTAAAATTTCAATTCAGTCAAAAGGCTGCACTTAAGGACCTAGAAGTCCACATGTGGCCTCACGGCTGCAGGTTCCCCACCCCAGCGTGTGCTGTTAGCCTTTGAGCAAAGTACTTGACCTCTCTAAGCCTCAGTTTCCTCAGTTGCAGAACAGGGACCTCGCATCTAGCTTTATTGGGTGGAACTATTAATGAGGTAATGCATATAAAGTGCTCAGTCGAGTCCCTGACTCCCTAATTGGCAATTAGTATTACATGTCAATTAGGAGAAGAGTACCCTTGAGAAAGTCAAGAAAGAAAATGTGCAGAGCTGAGGAAGAAAACAGCATTTGGAATAGGAAACTGTAGGTGAGGTAGAGAAGCCAGAAGGTTCTAAGGGATGTACTGTGGAACAGAGACCTTCCGTCCTCCAGGTGACTCAGTGGTACCTGTGTGTCCTCCCAGAGCCATTCTGTGCATATGCACGCATGTTCATATATTCAGGGAAAACCATTTTTTAAGAAAGTCAGGTGGATTGAGTTTGTTGCACATATACGAATGCACACGGGCTTTTTACATGGTTGGCCGGAGAACCACTGTCAGCACTGACCGACGGCCTCTCTGGGCATAGCTTCAGAGATCTACCGTCTACCTGGAAAAAGACCAGATGGCCCATTTTGTCCTAGAACTCCCTGACGAATGGTGCCTGTGTGGGCGGTACTCAGTTATGCAGATGGGGTGTCTGACAGGGTGACCCAGCGTTGGGTAATGGATATTACAGCAGGGAGGGACCCCAATCTTACAGAAAACGAAAAACTCCAAATATGGTTTGTGCACAGAGCATATGGTCCTGCTTCTTTGGCCGGCCACAGTTTTTACATGATTGACATAACAGAGGTCTGAGAGTAAGCATCGTGCCATGACGAACGTGTGTGTGGCGTTGGGATGGGTGCCTGGTGCCCAGAGCTCCTAGTAGACCTCAGTAGCTTAGAAGTCCCAGGGTAAATCAAGGTTGACCTCAGTAGTGTGCTCAGCACAGATCCATGTAGAAAACTAAGGCTTGGGCTCTTGGATTCAGACATGCCTGTTATAAATTGGAGAGAGATGGTTCTTAGGATTGGGCTTCAAAGGAAGGAAGCCAGCAAAGGGCCTGGTTAGAATGGAGAGTTACTCACTCCTGTCTAAACAGCAGCCTGGACACAGGCTCAGAGGTGGGAATTCCAGCTGAGAGTGCAGAGCAGGCCAGGAGCAGGCTGGGTGGGTTCATTGTAACATCAAAACGTCCTCAGCTTCTGGTCTTAAAAGGTCTGGCAGTAGAATCTGTTTTGCCCTCCCCACCCGTCCACTTCCTATACTGGAACTATTAATCCAAGCAGACACTTTCCTGTCCTGCCTGGAAGGCTCTGCTCTGGTTTTGCTGACCTGCGCCGTGGGAAGCTGCATCTCTCTGGCTCAGAAGCCGTGGCTCAGAGACTCATTACAATAGTCTAGGGGCCATGGGGGCTCTCCAGGGACTTCCCCCAGCCCGCCCCCAGCCCCACTAGTTACTGTAGCTCAGTCAGCTGCCCGAGCTAATGCTTCACAACATTGTTTAAAGTAAGAAAGAACATTGTTTAATTTTGTAAGTTGTTTTTATTAACTATGGAGTAGATACAAAAGAATATGTTCAGTATAAAGAATGAGGCTTGAAGGAACACTCACGTAGCCATTGCCCCAGTTACTAAAAGGAACCTTAGCTTGGGAGTCCCCTGTGCTCCCATCCTGATCCTATCCCACCCCTCCCGCAGGTCATCCCCAAGTTTTTCTTTTTTCTTTTTTGAGACAGAGTCTCCCTATGTTGCTCTTGGTAGAGTGCCGTAGTGTCACGGCTCAAAGCAACCTCAAAGTCTTGGGCTTAAGCAATTCTCTTGTCTCAGCTTCCCAAGTAGCTGGCTATTTTGTTGTTGTTGTTGTCATTGTTGTTTAGCTGGCCTGGGCTGGGTTCAAACCCGCCAGCCTCGGTGCATGTGGCTGGCGCCATAACTACTGTGCTATGGGCGCCAAGCCCCCCCAATTTTCTCAATGTGACTTAACATTTTTTGTTTATATGTTCTTGAGATTAATCCATGTTGCATAGAGTTGTGTTTCATTTTTGTTGATGAATGATGTTCCATTTGTCCATTCTATTGTTAGTGGACATTTGGGCTGTTTCTAGTATTTTGCTAAGACAGACAGTGCTTCGGTGCCCATTGCTGGGACACATGTGGACAGGGTCTGTAGCCAAGAGTGGGCTGAACGTGAAGTTTGCACATCATCAGTTTGACTCAACAGCAAGGCCAAATTGTTTCCAAAATATTTCCTCAATTCAGCAATTCTGTTTGTTTCACATCCCCTTAACAATGGTATTATCAAGCTGTAAAATTTTTGCTAATTTTTATTATACCATTTCCCAGTACAGTGGTCTCACGTGGTTTAGATTTGCATTTTCTTGATATTGGTGAGCTAGGCATCATTTTTTTTTTTGTTTTGTTTGTTTTTTGAGACAGAGTCTCAAGCTGTCTGTAGAATGCTGTAGCATCACAGCTCACAGCAACCTTAAACTCTTGGGCTTAAGTGATTCTCTTGCCTCAGCCTCCCAAGTAGATGGGACTACAGGCACCCACCACAATGCCTGCATATTATTTTTGTTGTTGAAGTTGTCATTGTTATTTAGCAGGCCCGGGCTGGGTTTGAACCCCCCGGCCTCGGTGTATGTGGCTGGCCCCCTACCCACTGATCTATGGGTGCTGCCCTGAGCATCTTTTCATATACATATCTTTTTTTGTTTATTATAACAATAAGAGGTTTGGCTCAGTGCCGGTAGCATAGTAGTTACGGTGCTGGCCACATGCACAGGCTGGTGGGTTGGAACCCAGACTAGGCCAGCTAAATGACGACAACGGCAACAAAAAAATAGCTGGGTGTTATGGTGGACTTTACTAAGTCCCAGCTACCCAGCTAGTTGGGAGGCTGAGGCAAGAGAATCACTTGAGCCCAAGAGTTGGAGGTTGCTGTGAGTTGTGACACCAAGGGCAACACAGTGAGACTCTGTCTCAAAAAATAAAAAATAAAAAGTTTATTTATTGTAACAATGATATACTCATATAATTTGAAGTTTTAATTTTTTTCTTTTTGAGACAGAATCTCACTTTGTTACCTTTGGTAGAGTGCTGTGGCATCACAGCTCACAGCAACCTCTAACTCTTGGGCTCAAGCGATTCTCTTGCCTTAGCCTCCCAAATAGCTGGGACTACAGGCTCCCACCACAACACCCAGCTATTTTTAGAGGCGGGGTCTTGCTCTGGCTCAGGCTGGTCTTAAACCTGTGAGCTCAGGCAATCTACCCACCTTAGCCTCCCAAGTGCTGTGTTTACAGGTGTGATGCCACTGCCATTTAAAAAAAATTTTTTTTTATTGTTTGGGATTCATTGAGTGTACCAAGAATTAGGTTACACTGATTACATTTGTTAGATAAAGTCCCTCTTATAATTGTGTCCTGCCCCCAAGAGGTGTGCCATACACTGTGACTCCCACATCCCCCATCCTCCTCCACTCTCCCCACTTGCTCATTCCCCTGTCCCCCTTTGTATTAGCTCATCGGCTGCCTTCATATTAGAATAGAGTACATTGGATTCTTGCTCCTCCATTCTTGTGATGCTTTACTAAGAAGAATGTGTTTCACTTCCATCCAGGTTAATGCAAAAGATGTAAAGTCTCCATCTTTTTAATGGCTGCATAGTATTCCATGGTGTACACATACCACAGCTTGTTAATTCATTCCTGGGTTGGTGGGCATTTGGGTTGTTTCCACATTTTGGTGATTGTAATTCGTATACTTACTGATCATTCAGATTTCAGCTTCTCTGAAATATTTATTTAATCTTTTGTTTTTTTTTTCTATTGGGTTATTTAACTTTTTGTTTGTAGCTTTTCATTTTGTTATTTATTAATTATTATTATTATTTTGCTTTTTTTTTTTTTTTTTTGGCTGGGGCTGGGTTTGAACCCACCACCTCCAGCATGTGGGGCCAGCACCCTATTCCTTTGAGCTACAGGTGCCACCCTATTTATTTATTATTTTTTGAGACAGAGCCTCACCCTGTTGCCCAGGCTAGAGTGACATGGCGCCAGCCTAGCTCACAGCAATCTCAAACTCCTGGGTTCAAGTGATCCTCTTGCCTCAGCCTCCCAAGTAGCTGGTACTACAGCACCACCAGAACTCCTGGCTATTTTTAGAGACAAGATCTTGCTCTTGCTCAGGGCAAGTCCCAAGCTTGTGAGCTCAAGAGATCCACCCGCCTGGGCCTCCCAGTGTGCTAGGATTATAGGCGTGAGCCACGATGCCCAGCCTGTCAAATAATATTTCACTGCAGGGACATTCCATGTTTTGTTGTCAGTTCCTTCATTGGTTTGGCTTATAGGTTGTTTCCATCTTTCAACCATCGCAGTAATGTTGCCACGAACATCTGTGTTTAAGCTTTTGTGTGGAGGTAAGTTTTCCTGGTTGATTAATTGTAAGAGCCTTTTGTATCAGCAGTAGCGCCTCTTGTTTATCATAAGGGCTATAAATATCGTCCCTAGGTTTTTATTTGCATTTGGGAAGTTGAGAAGATAAGGGTAGAAATGTAAATGAACCACAACATTTAGATTTCTAACTTATCTTTCACCCAGTTAAGTTTATGTACTGTTCCTTCCCCAGTGGGACCCTGCTAGCTCTGTCTCCGTCTCTGCTCCCCCCCACCCCCGCCCCCAGCCTTCCTGTCTTAGGACCTGGAGCCAGGCAGCACTTGGGGGTGGTTTCCAAGTTTCTGCTCAGAAGCTCACACTTCAAAGTGGTTGTCTGAAAAACTGCCAGTATTGCAATCATCCATTTCAAGCCTTGGCTTCCAAGCAGCTTTGCTGATTCACTGCTGCTACAGGTGGTGGGGATTTGAGGGGCCAAGGCCGGCAGCTCTGTTTGCTGAAGGACAAACCCTGGGGCTCCAGCCTCTCCTAATCCTTTGGAGCAGTGGTTCTCAACCTTCCTAATGCACACAATGTATTTTCATTGTTAAAAAGGGGTCCAGACCCACAGGTTGAGAACTGCTGCTCTGGGGGCTGCTGTCTAAAAACGGTGCTAGAGAGCAGCACTTCAACATCTGGATTTGAGGAACCAGCAGTTTTTAAAAATTGTTAGCAATTGGGTGGCGCCTATGGCTCAATGAGTAGGGTGCTGGCCCCATATACCAAGGGTGGAGAGTTCAAACCCGGCCCCGGACAAACCGCAACAAAAAAATACCTGGCCGTTGTGCTGGGTGCCTGTAGTCACAGGTACTCAGGAGGCTGAGGCAGGACAATCACGTCAGCCCAGAAGTTGGAGGTTGCTGTGAGCTGTGATGCTATGGCACTCTACAGAAGGCGACAGAGTGAGACTCTCTTAAAAAAAAAAGAAAGAAAGAAATTGAGACATTGAGTTCTTGTCCACTTTTTATCCAGGCCTCAAGGTTTTGAGATTCCCCAAATAGTCTTTTTTTTTGAGACAGAGCCTGAAGCTGTCACCCTGGGTTACCTCACAGCAACTTCCAACTCCTGGGCTCAAACAATTCTCCTGCCTCCACCTCCCAAGTAGCTGGGACTACAGGTGCCTACCACAATGCCTGGCTGTTTTGTGGTTGTAGCCATCATTGTTTGGCAGGCCTGGGCTGGATTCGAACCCACCAGCTCAGGTTTATGTGGCTGGCACCTTCGCTGCTTGAGCCACAGACACTGAGCCCCCAAAATATTCTTCTAAAATAGCCTCTGATTCATTTAGTTTTTCCTAATGAAGTTTTACAAAATTTTAATTTAGTTTAATCCTCTTTAGAATTAAATAATGTTTGATGTTGACTCCTACCATATATATTCCATACTGGATGCTCATGTCCTATGTGTTCATGGTTGGAAAACTTAAAGATAATTTTGTAGAGAATGTTTAAATGAAAAAAAACATCACCAAATGCTATGTAGGTAAATCTCTCTATTTTTAGTGGGGAAGGGGAGGAGACAGTCTCCTTCTGTCACCTAGGCTGGAGTGCAGTATTGTGATCATAGCTTGCTGTAACCTCAAACTCCTGGGCTTCAGTGATCCTCCTGCCTCAGCCTCCAGAGTATCTGGGACTACAGGTGCACACCACCACACCCAGCTTATTTAAAAAAAAAAAAAAAGTTATTTTTTTTCGTTAGAGATGGGGTCTCACTATGTTGCCTAGGCTGGTCTTCAACTTCTGGCCTCTCAAAGAGCTGGAATTACAGACATGAGTCACTACGCCTGGCCAATATCTCATTTTTCTGGAGAGTGTGTTTTATACTTTGAGTACATGTGTTTGCAATCTGGCAGTCTCATTAATGGAATCATCTATTGATGTATTCAATATTTTATTAAACTCTCATGCTAGAAGGGACCTTAGCAGTCACCTAATCCTAGTGAGGATACAACCTAGGACAAGTTCTTTTTTTTTTTTTTTTTTGTAGAGACAGAGTCTCACTTTATCACCCTCGGTAGAGTGCCGTGGCATCACACAGCTCACAGCAACCACCAACTCCTGGGTTTAGGCAATTCTCTTGCTTCAGCCTCCTGAGTAGCTGGGACTATAGGCACCCACCACAACACCCAGCTATTTTTTTGTTGCAGTTTGTCTGAGGCGGGTTTTGAACCTGCCACCCTCGGTATATGGGGCCTGTGCCCTACCCTCCTGAGCCACAGGTGCCACCCACAACCTAGGACAAGTTATATGTGAAGAGCCTGTGCTACACTGAGGTCCAACAAACCACACCCATTTCCAATTTATATTTAACTTTTTACTTTTGGCTTGGGTTCTTGATCCAAAATAGCATCATGGGACAACTAATCCTTCCTTTGGATTGTCATGTTCTATCTTCTTTCTCAGGGAAAGTCTCTTTGCTCCTCCAAAGTCATCGTGTCCTTTGTAGGAAGAAGGTGGCATTTGCCATCAAGTATTAAGTATTTGTGCCGTTTGTTCTGGTTACAGGCGAGTAGAGTACGCAGTGCAGTTTGTGGGGTCTTTCCCTGGTTTTTTTTTCAGGTCAAAACTCTACCGGATGGGTGCCTGGATTGCTAAGAATGATGATGGCCAACAGCAACTTTATGATAAAGTATGAACTTTAATTATCCCCATTTTACAGAAAGAAAATTGAGGTGCGGAGATTCCAGTCCTCTTGCCCGAGGACCTTAACTAGCTTTGGCTGGATCCCAAGGCAGGCGTGTTTCACTGGGTCTGGGAAGTTAGTAATCTCCCAGCAGGTGCATGCAGGAGTGTGGGGGGCGAGGGGAGAAGACCTTCAGTTTCTTCACAGCCTCAGAGGGCTTCATGTGGGCCTGAAAATGAGGGCCCCAGCTGCCGTTCTGGGGGCATCCCCTTAAGACATTTCTGCTTGTAATATTTTCCTGCGAGATGCATTCTCTGCAAATTACCACAATTTTCCATTTCCCTTATGAGAAATGTTTTACTTTGAGAAGTTTTCAGTTACAAGAGCTCTTGGAAATTGTCTTAAAGATTATACAGTAGAAACAAAGGGCTTAGATCTCTGACTGGGGGGGCATTTATTTCCTCCCTTTCTCTCTTCCCTCCCCTCTTCCTTCTTTCCTCCCTTCCCTCTTTCCTTCTTTTCTAACTTTCTCAGTTTTAATCTTTTAGTAGATAATATTTACAAGTGGTTTAAAAAATATAGAAAGGATCTGTGGTGAAAAGTCTGCGTCCTTCCCTGCCCCCCCCCCCCAGCTCCTCCGAGGGCCCTTCCTGTTGCTAGTTTCATATAAACCGCTCAGAGACGAGGATATTTTCTTTTAAATTTAAGTAAGTGACATAAATTCTCAGCCTGGCTTCATGGTTTTACACAAACAGCCTGGCCCCGCTTCCACTAGGAGGTGTCAGGTACTGAATGTTGTAGGGGACCTTGAGCTACTCCAAGAGGAGGCATTAGAAACTCCCCGGGGTTTGATATTTAGCGGGAGGGCACTTGCACAGGCTGCGCTGACAGATCCATGCAAATGTGTGCTAAACCCTCCCGGGGCCACCTGGGGGTGACATTGTCCCATTTTTTTCTCCATCCCAAGGGTTTAATGCCCTGGGACTTCCTAACCCTGCCCCTGTTCCTGGTGCAGGTCCTGAGGGTGGGGCTCACAGCTAGCCTTATTCCTTGTGGGCTCCTTAGCAGGGCCCTGAGCGCTGCAATTGACTTTGAAATAAACGTCCACTTAGCTAATGCCTCAGCCCACGGGATACAAAGATTAGACCTCCAAGTCCATCCATTTTGAATGGGCTTTCTGCCCTAAATCGTACAGTAACAAAAGCCTGAAAGCAAAGCTTAAAGGCAGAGAAACATCTTTATGCTTTTTTGCCACATTGGACCAGGCTGTGGCTCCTTTAGCCTCTACCAACTGCCTTCCCAAAGCTTGGCCCACCTGCTCTTGTCAGAGAGGAACCCTGCAATTCACTGGTAAAGGGTGTTCACTTAGGGTTATCTGGTTTGGTTTTATTTTTATTTTTTGAGACAGAGTCTCAAGCTGTCTCCCTGGGTAGAGTGTCATGGCGTCCTCACAGCTCACAGTAACCTCAAACTCTTGGACTTAAGCGATTCTCTTGCCTCAGTCTCCCAAGTAGCTGGGACTACAGGCACACACCACAACGCCTGGCTATTTTTGTTGTTGTTGTTGCAGTTGTCATTGTTGTTTTAGCTGGCCCAGGCCAGGTTCGAATGCGTCAGCCTGAGTGCCGTAACCACTGTGCTACAGGCACCAAGTCTAGTTTTATTTTTTAACACAGTCTTGCTCTGTCACCTAAGCTAGAGTACAGTGGTGTCATCATACTTCCTTTGAGTCTTTGCTCACATGCCACCTCCTCCCAGGTTCCTCTTGACTCCTTTCTTAAACAGCCTCTGTTTCTCTCTCCCCCTAGCTTGCTCTCCTGTCTCCACAGCACTTAGCACCTTCCATTATGTAGCAGACAGTGATTTGTGGCCTGTCTTCCCCACTGTGCTCAAAGCTGTAAAACAGTGGGTAAGGCAGGCACAAGGTAAGCAGCTGTCAGATGTTCATGAAATTCAGCGGTCTTTTCTCTGTACCTGTTTCCCAGATAACTATTTTCTAGGCTGAGCACCCCTAGAGGGCAAAGCAATCATTATGAGCAGTCGTGTGCTGAGTCACCCTACTGATTGCTCTCTAGATGGAAAACCCTTCTTAGCCCTTATGTAGAATTATTTCTCAAGTGCACATTGATGCTACTGTGTTCTAGAATGCAAATTCATTTCTTTATAGTGGTTTTTGTCTGTTATTTTTTCTGTTAACAAGCACCCAAAGTACGACTTATTTCATAAGGGCCCGTGGAATATTTTGACATTTCCAGTTAGTCATATTCAAAAAAGGTCAGGGCCCTCTGCTGCCTGCAAGGCCTGTTCCCCAATTAGATCTGTAACCATTTGAGAGCAAGGTCCTAGGTGAGGTGCTGTAAGCAGCTGCAGGGGAAAAGTAAGCAATAGGAGAGAGGTGGTAACGTGCTGTGTGATTTTAGGGTCAGTGTTCCACTGCCTGGATGCCCAGGGAGGGTTTGTGGTTGGGGTGGGGGGGGCGCCGGGGATGGTCAAACTGACACTGCCCAGTCCTCCCTGTGCATGTTCTGAGTTTGTCTTTGTGGCAGGAAGGTCCTTCATTTAACCTCCCTTGAGCCTTAAGAGCCCCTAGAACAAGTACTAGCATAATGGACTCTGAACTGGCCCTAGACACCTGGTACCCTGGACAGCTCTGCTGCGAAGCCCACCAGTCTCCTGCCCAACTGCAGGCCTAGAGCAGGCGGACGCCAGGCAAGGGGGTATTGCCCTCTCTCAGAAGCATGCCTACAGCTGAGAAATGGTGGTAGTTGTGTACTTTGCTTTGAAAAGCAAGGTCAGCATTTTATTTCTTATTTAGACTTTTTTTAGATTCTAAAAATCTAAAAAAGTGGTGGGCTCACACCTGTCATCCCAGCACTCTGGGAGGCTGAGGTGGATTACTTGAGCTCAGGAGTTTCGAAACCAGCCTGAGCAAGAGCAAGATCCCATCTCTACTAAAAATATAAAAAAACTGAGGCAAGAGGATCGATTGAGCCTGAGTTTGAGGTTAATGTGAGCTATGATGACACCATGGCACTCTACCCAGGGCGATCAGAGTGAGACTCTGTCTCAAAAAAAAAAGAAAGAAAGAAAAGAAAAAAAATCTGTTTTTTAACAATGTATCAGGCAACACTGTTGACCACTGGCTGGTAGGACTGTGTGATTGTCAAGCTGGAGTGGGCACTATCCAGCAGGGGAGGAAGTATCAGACTTGGGGGTGTCAGGATGGGCTAAGTCAGATTTACATGTTTATCTTAAGTGGAAATTGATTGTAAAAGTTCAAGAAACCCGATCTCAATACAAGAAGAGTGCTGGGCAAAGTGGAAAGTGGAGAGCAGCTTTCTGTGATCTTTGCTGCTCTCAGGGGCACATTGCACTCAAAAGGAAGGTTGTCACCTGGGAGGTGGGGGGTGGGCAGGTTTCACACTCACAGGGCTGGCCTGATGGGAACTCCACTTTTAGCCTGAGTTTATGTATGTGGGACCACTTATATTTCTAGAAAATCAAGAACGCTGAGCAACTGGAAGCTGAATAGTGGTCTCTTACCAGCCCTCAGGTTCCTCAAGGTACCCAGACATGGGATGGCTATGCTCACATCAAGGCCCAGGGCCCAGGGCTTGGACCCAGTAGGTCCTGGGAGTCAGGGCCTGTAAGTGACGATCATTGTTTCCTTGCGGTGGGCCAATTATTTCCCAGCTTAATGGGGTCCCTCGCTGTGGGAGTTTGGAAGCCGTCCCTATGGTTTAGGGCTTCCTAATAACCTGGGTAAGGATTCATGTTTGACAGGGAGCTTATTTGACGGTGAGATGGAGCTTTGCTCTGTGGGGCCACTTAGTGGTCTGGGCTGCACTCCAGCCTTCACCCGGGAGCACTCTTGGGGCTCACGGAACAGTTATTCAATACAGAGTATCACCCTGATAGAGAAAATTGCTCTGAATCACTCTTTGCTCAGTGCCCCTTCCCTTCTCCTCTCCCTCTCTTCATGCTAATTGTGCTCTAGGATTTTTCCAGATTGCATCTAGGAGGAATAATGATTCTGATTGCAACTTGTTAACAAGGTCAAGTCACCAAATAGTGGGGGGTTTTTTTGAGACAGGGTCTCACTATGTTGCCCTGGGTAGAGTGCCGTGGCATCGCAGCTCACAGCAACCTCAAACTCTTGGGCTTAAGCAATTCTCTTCCCTCAGCCTCCCAAGTAGCTGGGACTACAGGCATCTGCCATAACGCCCAGCTATTTTTTGATTGTAGTTGTCATTGTTGTTTGGCAGGCCCAGGCTGGATTCGAACCTGCAAGCTCCAGTGTATGTGGCTGATGAGGCTGGTGCCCTAGCCGCTGAGCTATAGGCACCAAGTCACCAAATAGTATTTGAACGCACTTTAGGTACCCAACATAAAATGGTGTGTAGAAATCATCTGGTAAGTTCTGAATCCACTGAACCAGAGCTCAGAGAGCCACATGCTGCTGTCCCGGGTTACAGACCTCAGGACAGCCCCAGTGAGAGTGGCTGGGAGCATGGTTGGAAATGACCCCATCTGGGCACCTACATCCTGCACCATGACTGGACTAAGCCTGGCACATCTACCTCATTTTTTTCTTATTAAAATTTGTAGGGCTCGGCCCCTGTAGCACAGTGGTTACGGCACCAGCAACATACACCAAGGGTAGCGAGTTGGAACCCAGCCTGGGCCAGCTAAAAAAAACAATGACAACTGCAACAAAAAATAGCCAGCCATTGGGACCTGTAGTCCCAGCTATTTGGGAGGCTGAGGCAAGAGAATCTCTTAAGCCCAAGTGTTGGAGGTTGCTGTGAGCTGTAACCCTGCAGCACTCCACCGAGGGCAACACAGGGAGACTCTGTCTCAATAACAACAAATTGTGTTCAGTTTTGAACTCTGTCTTCATGCCAAAGTATATGAAATGTGTACATGTTGCGCAGAAGCCCTGATTGCCCTTCCTCCAGCAGCCTGAATCTTTCGGTTAATCATTCCCTTTTCTTTATGCTTTTACCATCTGTCTCAGTTATCTTTAGCTGTGTAGCAGCCCACCCCAGAATTTAGTGGCTTAAGTCACACGTGATTCATTATCTTTCATAATTTTGTGGGTTGACTGGGCAGTTGTTTGCTCCTCAGGGTGTGGGTTGAGGCTGTTCATGTGACAGCGTGCAGCTGGGCTGGGCTGCGCGCTCCCAACAGCATCTCTGTCATGCGGCCCGGTGCTGTCAGCTGGGCGCCTCTGCTGTTCTCCATGCGGCCTCTCCACGTTGCCGTCTCCTCCATGTGCTACCTTCTCAAACAGGGGAGCCTGGATTCCAAGGGAGCCAGGGCAGAATCTTCAGGCTTCTTTAGGTCCAGGTCTGGAATTGGTGCAGTCCCTACATCGTGATGGCCTGACTGGGCCTGTCTAGGTTCCCCTGGAAGGGAAACAGGCTCCATCTCTCCCCAGGAGTGGCAGGCACCGGCAGGGAGGGGAGGGATTGTAGTGGCCATCCAGGGAGGCCGGCCCCCACGCCATCCTTGTCCGTGTGTGAGTTGTACCAGTCTGGACTCAGTGCAGGTGCTCCTCAGGGACCTCTCACTCATCCCACAGTGACTTCCTTGTGAGACGGGCCAGGGCTCTGTGTCCAGCCGGGCTGCTGGTCATCAGGAGAGCATCCCAGCACTCACACCTGAGGTCAGGGGTAAAAACTGGGCAGCTGCCACAGGGAAGGTGCCTGAGTGCAGTCAGGACTTTGTATGGGAGAGTCAGTTCAGTCTCTGAGTGGACAGAGGCCTCTGGGCAAACCATGTGCCTCTGGGGACTTCATTTTGTGCATCTAAAATGAGGAATCTGGTCTTGTTCTGTTTGCATTTTCTGTGCTTCTAAGATTGTGGGTCTTTCCTGTCAGTAGCTTTGACTAATGCCCACATTTGTTGTAAAGGAAGATGGGAGAGATGGAGGGATCCCCACCATGTGCTTGAGGGAAGGGCACCACATCCCAGCAGGGGCAGTATTTCCTCCCTTCCCCCCTTGCCAGTGTGCCAGGTGGTGGTGAAGAGCAGACTGGCTGTGAGTCCCGTCACCGTGGGTAAAGTCTCCCCAGGCAGCACCCCTTAGTATGTACTCAGGATGGGGTGCTCCTGGCACCTGTGCAGCCACCTCAGCTTCCTGTATCTGTCTGAGCTGGGTTCAGGAAGATCCCAGCTTGGGGTGGGGGGGTTGATAAAGGAGGAAATGGGACACAGGTTAGATCAGTCCCGAAAATTTCGTGTATGTTTGGAGGTGAGGGTCTGCCTAGTTCTAGTTCTGTCCCTCCAAGGGAACAGGTGGGACCCCCTTTTCACAATATGCCTTGGGGGAGGGGCAGCTGGGGCTTCCTGGCAAGCAGCCAACTGAGGAGGCTGAGCTGGGACCACCCCTCTGAGCCCTACCTGCCTCAGTGGTGGGGGTGGGGGGTTTCAGCTATAAAGTCCACGCAGCTCTGTGGGTGACACCATTTCATAGCCGGCACCATGCTCCTGAGGGCTTGCTCACAGTCCCCAAGAGCTGCTGGACTTGTGCTGGTAGCCTCTGAGTGGACCTTCCTTTTCTCCCTTCCTCAGCTCCCAACCTCCCTGCCCCCCCCCTTCTTTGCCCTCTTCCTTCTCCCCTTCTATCCTCCCTATTTTCTCTTTTCTTTCTTTGATTTTGGCAGACACATGCCCCATAGGTGCAATTCTCTGCTGGAGCTGACTGAGAGCAGCGGTTCTCAACCTGTGGGTCGTGACCCACAGGAACTGTATCAAAGGGCCACGGCATTAGGAAGGTTGAGAACCACTGTGGTAAAGGCTTCTGGTTTCTCCTCCCAATACCCCATGTGGGAGGAGTCACCCCTGGGTGGGCAGTTTGCACCGGAAGAGCGCGGTTGGCCTGGGTGGAAGACAGTGCTCATGGGCAGGCAGCTGCTCTCCTGTGAGCAGGGGGTGGGGTGGAGGGGCTGGGCCACCACACAGCCTGTCCCTGGCCTTGACTGGTCTTCTGGACCTAAAGCCTCTGGACACGAGGGTACCCTAGGAGAGCTCTGTGGCTGGGCTTTGTACTTTTTCCCTGGAAGCTCCAGGGTCTGTTTTTTGTGACAGGCATGGGCCCTATACAAGGCAGATTGGCCACCTGGCCTTTGAGCCAGTGGGCCCCATCCTTCCTGTTGGCTGGGAGGCTTTTCTCAAAATTATCTTCCTGGCAAGTCAGATCATTTTCCCACTAGAAGGTTCTGCTTTCAGTAGACTCCAGCCAGGGGCCTGAAAACAACTCTGTACTTGGAAGGTTTGGCTGAAGCTCCCCTGGCTGTTTAGGGCCTGGGCGGCGCCCCCCCCAGCTTAGTGGTTAGGATTGCTCCTGGTGAAGGTGAGGGAAAAGTCTGGGTCTTACCTGCACGTTCCGAAGATGATTCCTGGCCTGACTCGGGATTTTTCCCCAGGGGACCCTGGGCTTCCCTCCCTTTCTGAACTTAGGAGAGAGCTCAACTGATGTTCCAGAGAATGCATGGGGTGACTGGGGATGAGGCTGGGCTCGTGCACCCACACACCTGTCTGCTCACATGACTCTGGCACAGCAGAGAAAAGAGGTTGGATATGGCCCAGGCTCATTCTTGCTCCTGCCCTTGGTTTCTTTTATGCCTTGCCTGGCGTGTATCTCCTGCAGGTCCCAGGGGCGAGCACCCTGGGTGCTTCCACATGGACTGGATGTTGGTTTTCCTTGATGTCAGACACTTGGGACTGTGCAGCTAACATCATTGCTTGCGCCCCTTCGGGTCACAAATGGACCTTGCTTTTACCAGGGATTGCAGACCTTAGAGAAAGATGCCTTTATGGGGTGCGGCCTGGGGAGTCCTGTTGCAGCTGCTGGCTCGGCTCTGCAGCAGGCCTTCCAGCAGATGGACTGCCCAGCCAGTGCCTCACCTCTTCACCTCTTGACCAGGACTGGTCTCTCACTGTCCTGCCGCTCCCCCCTTGTTCTCAAGAGCTCTAGCCAGAGGCAGTTGTGAATATAAGGAGAGGGCTGAGAAGCAGCACCTGTCTGTGGATAGGGAGGGAGAGGGTGTTTGTGAGGCTCTGGCAGCAGCAACTCTGAACTCATGCTCAGAGGCTGGCACGCAGTGGCTCGTCGGCTCATGGTTTGTCACATTGCCACAGCCCCCCACCCTTACTTGGTAGGTGACTTCCCCCAGCTCAGCAAATACATCCCCCTACTTGTGAAAAGTTTCCAGACATCACAGGGTAGGTGGACCTGGCGTCCTCCAAGGCTGACCTGTGCTGGCATGTGAGGGCGTGGCTTTCACTGCACGCTTCCCAGCCTAACAGCCATACATGGTCACTGTGGCTCCAGAGCTGCAGCAGTGACTCACCCCCAGGAGGCTGATGTAACAGGGGAGCAGCCAGAGCCAGGGAGGAGCTGCTGAAACCTAGGGGTACAGCGCCCCAAGTGTCCCTCTCTCCTGCCTAGAAGCAGCCCAGGGCAGCTCTGTGTGCACCCAGGCCTCAGAGGAGCGGTCCAAACTTAGTTCCAGAGTTGCTGGCAGACTGCCGCTTATCAGACTCTGGGCTGGTTTTGCCCATCCATGTTGGTTCTGTATAATATGGTCTCTGACTGCAGGAGTTAGTTTTTATTTTGAAACATTCCAAAATTGGTTCTTTCTAGAAAGAAGGGCCTGCTTATTTTTCCCTAGAAAATTGCTGATCTTGAGCCTGATTCTGGAGTGCTGCTGGGGCGGGAGGGGAGAGCTGTTTCAGATACTTATTTAGTCATGGCTTGTGCCATTCAGGACTGTTTGGCACCAGGCCATGGAATTTTTCTGAGCATTTTCACATGAGACAGTTGTGAGATTTCCAGGCATTAACTGAGGCCCTTGACAGAGAAACTGGCCAGCCCAGCAGCTCTTGGGATCAGGATCAGAGTTAACTATTTCTTCAAGGACAGCCACTAGGACAGAGGTTTTGACTTGCCAGAGTTATGTGGTTCCCTGAGCCCATGAGTCAGAAGAAAGAGAAATCTGTACTTTGGCAGGGGTGGGGAACTAGCACAGAACACATGGGTTCAGCAGGAGGAGGGCCAAGTTCTAAAATGCTAGGTGTAAAACATCCACCTTGTCTTTACCTGTCCATGACAGAATGAGAAAAGATTAAATAGAAATGTTTTCTTAAATAGTTGTGCCCTGTTGAAACATCTGTCTTTTATTCTAAGATTATTTCATATGTTCTTTTTGTAAAAATGTTAAACCAACCTTGTTTGTTCTTTTTTGAAATAACAGTGATCAGTGTTTTATATGTTTGCTTTTTGGACTTTTAATGTCGTTACCTGACTAAATAAATATAAACATAGCTGTTTTGTGTTGGTACCTTGATGCTTTCTGGTTTGGGGAGCTTTTCCTGGCCAGTAAACCCAGGAACTGAGGAGCTCCTGATCTTGGCTTACAGGGGGTATGTGGAGTTATCTACCCTTTTGTGGCACAAACGCCTCTCACTTGTTTTAATCCTCCCTCTCTCCTCTTCACACCCGGGAGTTGGGGTTGACTCAAGCCTGGCTTGCGTGCTTTCTCTGTGCTCACACGAAGGCCCTTCGATTCTCCCCAGCCATGGATTTTCCCCAGCACAGCCATCACGTCTTGGAGCAGCTGAACCAGCAGCGGCAGTTGGGGCTTCTCTGTGACTGCACCTTTGTGGTAGACGGCGTTGACTTTAAGGCTCACAAAGCGGTGCTGGCAGCCTGCAGTGAGTACTTCAAGATGCTCTTTGTGGACCAGAAGGACGTGGTGCACCTGGACATCAGTAACGCGGCAGGTACCCCTTTGGGGCCAGGGCGAACCTGCTGAGGGCCAGAAGGTGTGGGGGACACATAGGTCATAGGCCTGTTTTGACAGTGAGCAGAGTGGTAAGGGGAGTTCTGGCAGGAAGGGCTCATCTAGGCCACAGTGAATTTGTCAGGGGGGACAGAGAGCAGGCAGGCCCCTGGCCTCTTTCCATGGCTGGGTCAATCCCAAAGCCCCTACTGCCCTACTGCTAACCATGAGTAGGAGTGATGCTTGGTGATGGGCACAGTGGGGGTGCGGGGTGGCTGGGAGTAGTGTCAGGAAGACCTGGTCCTGGATTCAGGCTCCCAAGCCAGAATAGCACTCATGCACAAGGTCATGCAAGCAGGCATAGATGCAGAAGGTGAGGCCCAGAGAGGTCAATGAGTGGTCTGGAGTAACTGCAGAGCTGGCAGCAGAGCTCCAGCAAAGCCATTGCTGGCATAGTCAGGTTGGCGTGTCCTTCAGTGGTGAGATGCAGTAGCTGGGTAAACGGTGTGTAGGCCAGGTATTCACACCCATCCTTGGTGCAGAGTGAGCGTTCATACCTTCAGTGGGTGCACTTCATTTTGGAGCTTGGGAGAGGGAGACCGCTCAGTTTGTCATGAGTCCCTGGGCTCTACTGCTATGTGGAGTGGGGCAGGCTGCCAATGCAGGGCCTTGCCCCTGGGTCTGTGATCCCTGTCCTGTCCTTGGCAGGCCTGGGGCAGGTGTTGGAGTTTATGTACACAGCCAAGCTGAACCTGAGCCCTGAGAATGTGGATGATGTGCTGGCTGTGGCCAGCTTCCTCCAGGTGCAGGACATCATCACAGCCTGCCATGCCCTCAAGTCACTTGCTGAGTCGGCCACCGGGCCTGGTGGAAATGTGGAGGCTTCGGCCACAGAGGGTAAGCTGACTGGCAGGCTGTTCCTGAGTAACCAATGGGGGGCTATGGGAGGGGGCTCTGCCTCTGACTCTCTGGGCACCTCCCTGGTGGGTGCTGGTGAGGGTTTGCCATAGTAAGGTCTGACGACAGTCCCTCTGCCTGGTCCCTTCCTGCCTTTCACCAGCTAGACCAGAGCTGTGGTGGTTCAGCCCCCTCACACATGGGTGGGTCTCCTCCAAGCCCTCGTGTAGCTCTCTTCTCCCAGCTCTTCCTTCCATCCCCCTACTCCCTCAGATAAGCCCTCAGATGTCCGCCGTGGCCTAGACTCCTTGTACTGCTCCTCCCCTTCCAAGCACTGACCTTTGATCAGCCTCCTTATTGCATATGTGAAGTCTGTCTCCCCCACATGCCCCACAGAAGCAACACCGTCACTTCTATATGCCCAGTGCCCAGCTGGCAGCCTGGCACGGAGTGGGCCCATAGTGAATAATTAACAAAGCAACAAACTGCTGAGATGTATCCCTAGGGAAGGTCTGAAAGAGCTGGCAAGTTCTGAGCACCTCACCCTTCCATGTAGTGGGCACTTGATGGGAAATGGCAGTTCTGTCCTGTTCCATCTCCAGGAGGGGACAAGAGAGCCAAAGAGGACAAGGCTACCACCACTATGCTGAGCAGGCTGGACCAAGTGGGAAGCAGTCCACCCACAGGCCCAGGCAGGGAGCTCAAAGAGGAGCGAGGTGGCCAGGCCGAGAGTGCAGCCCCCGGTGAGTTGTGATGCTGAACACCCGCTGGCTGCCCTGGAGGGGGAGGAAGCAGCAGGAAGCCACAATGCCTGTCCCATCACTTGCCAGCAGCCTGTGCTGGTGGCACATGGTGGCACAGTGGGGGCTGCCTGCAGGGTCGGTGGCACAGGCACCTGCACTTTCTGTGCTTATGTAACCCAGAAAGGTTCATTGTTCTGGGATATCCATCCAGCCACAGCAGAGACACCAGCAGCCTGAGCTTAGGTGTGCCAGGACCTCCCCTCCTGGGCCACAGCCACCCACCACGAAGGGGCCTGGTCCAGCAAAGCAGTCCAGCTCAGCCTCCAGTACATCCCCATCCCACTCCAGGTGCAGAGCAGACGGAAAAGGCTGATGCCCCCCGGGAGCCGATGCCTGTGGAACTCAAGCCAGACCCCACGAGTGGCATGGCTGCTGCAGAAGCAGAGGCTGCTTTGTCGGAGAGCTTGGAGCAAGGTACTGGCCAGCCAGGGCCAGCCTGGCTCCCTCTCCTCCCACCTCCAGCAGGTCCCACTTGGAGGCACCACTCACTTCAGCTTTTGTCTTGTTCTGGAATCTCGAGATCCGTTCCTTGGTAGAACATCTTGGGCGTGTTTCTGTTAACACAGAAGTATCCTTACAGCCCTGGGGCCTCTGCTCCTTTCCCAGCTGAGCACCACACAGGGTGCCACGCCTGCATCCCTCAAGCAGCCGATAAGCAGGCCACAGAGCCCCTTAAAGGCGTTCACCCAGAGAAGAGGGCACGTGCGGAGGTGCCAGAGCGCTAGAGCCTATACTCTGCCCTCTGCAGGCCCCTCCCGCCCTGAGTGCCTGCGCTTCTCTTCGCAGAAATGGAGGTGGAGCCGGCCAGGAAAGGAGAAGAGGGGCTGGAGGAGGAGGAGGGCGCAGAGCCTGCCGAGGTCAAGGAGGAGGGGCTGCAGCTGGAGAACGGCGAGCCCGAGGAGACCGAGGAGTCAGTGGGCACCGATTCTGGTCAGGAGCTCGGTGCAGAGACCCGGAGCCTGCGCTCTGGCACCTATGGTGACCGCACGGAGTCTAAGGCCTATGGCTCCGTCATCCACAAGTGCGAGGTGTGGCCTGTGGGGGGCCGGCCCGCCCCTTCCGGGCCTCCCGCCGCCGGCTCAGCCCCTCACGTGCCCGCCCTGCTGTGCCCGCAGGACTGTGGCAAAGAGTTCACACATACCGGGAACTTCAAGCGCCACATCCGCATCCACACCGGCGAGAAGCCCTTCTCGTGCCGGGAGTGCAGCAAGGCCTTTTCGGACCCGGCCGCCTGCAAGGCCCACGAGAAGACGCACAGGTACTGCCCCAGCCGGCCCCCTGGGCCCCGCGAGCCCGCCTCTCCCGGCCCCCCCCGGGTCCTGCGAGCCCGCCTCTCCCTGTCGACCTCTGCCCCGCAGCCCGCTGAAGCCCTACGGCTGCGAGGAGTGCGGCAAGAGCTACCGGCTCATCAGCCTGCTGAACCTACACAAGAAGCGGCACTCGGGCGAGGCGCGCTACCGCTGCGAGGACTGCGGCAAGCTCTTCACCACCTCGGGCAACCTCAAGCGCCACCAGCTGGTGCACAGCGGCGAGAAGCCCTACCAGTGCGACTACTGCAGCCGCTCCTTCTCCGACCCCACCTCCAAGATGCGCCACCTGGAGACCCATGACACCGACAAGGAGCACAAGTGCCCGCACTGCGACAAGAAGTTCAACCAGGTGTGCGGATTTCTCCCAAACCGGCATCCAGAAGGCCCTGTCTCGGGTGGCCGCAGCCCGGACACATGCCCCGGAGGGAAGGAGGTGCCCCCAGGCCCCAGCCTTGGGTGCTGGTACTTGCTGCAAGTGGCCTTGAAGGCAGTTCAGTTCATTTTCAGAGGTGTCTGTTCAAGCTGGGTGGGGAAGACAGCTGGAGCTCCCTCCTGATGGCACCCAAGTGACTTTCCCCTGGTGGAGCTCCTGATAGCTCTGGAGGCCACCAGGAGGGCAGGCTGCATCAGGGTGTAGGTGGGCCCTTCAGTGCTGGGACCTGGGAGAGTCCATTGGCCCAAGGAGAGAGGGAGCCGTCCAGAGGCCCAGGGAGGCCTGAGTGTTGATGGTTCCCTGGTGGGAGGGGCTGTGAGGGGCCAGAGCTGAGTGTGGGTGGCCCTGCTGACCCCTGCCTGGGCACAGGTGGGGAATCTGAAAGCCCACCTGAAGATCCACATCGCAGACGGGCCCCTCAAGTGCCGGGAGTGCGGGAAGCAGTTCACCACCTCAGGTAGGGCCAGGGCTGCCCTGGCTGCCCTCATACCACTGCTCCCCGGCCACCTGGTGGCGCCCCAAGCCAGGCCTGCCCTTGGTCTTGCCACAGGGAACCTCAAGCGGCACCTACGGATCCACAGTGGAGAGAAGCCCTACGTGTGCATCCACTGCCAGCGGCAGTTTGCGGACCCCGGTGCTCTGCAGCGGCACGTCCGCATCCACACGGGTGGGTGAGCAGCCCCCTGCAGCCCAGGGTGGGGACAGGAGCGTGGGTCAGGGGAGTGGGCGCAAGCACCTTCTCCTGCCCGTCCCCAGGTGAGAAGCCATGCCAGTGTGTGATGTGCGGCAAGGCCTTCACCCAAGCCAGCTCCCTCATCGCCCACGTGCGCCAGCACACCGGGGAGAAGCCTTACGTCTGCGAACGCTGTGGCAAGAGGTCCTGCCACCCCCGCCCATCCCCAGGGTGCAGTGAGGGCTTCAGAAAGCAAACCAGGGGCTCGGTTGGGAACGGGGCAGTTCCATGCCAGCCCTTCTCTTACCCTCTTGCAGGTTTGTCCAGTCCAGCCAGCTGGCCAATCATATCCGCCACCACGACAACATCCGCCCACACAAGTGCAGTGTGTGCAGCAAGGCCTTTGTGAACGTGGGGGACCTGTCCAAGCACATCATCATCCACACGGGTGAGCCTGTGCCCTGTGCCTGCACCTGTCCCTTCCCAACCCCTGGGCGGGGTGGGGGGAAGGAGGGAAGGAGGTGCCCCCAGGCCCCAGCCTTGGGTGCTGGTACTTGCTGCAAGTGGCCTTGAAGGCAGTTCAGTTCATTTTCAGAGGTGTCTGTTCAAGCTGGAAAAGACAGGGCTGCTGGGCAAGCTGGAGGTGTTGAGTGAGGTCCTCCCACGCCCGCCCTGCTGCTCCTTCCCCCAAAGGCAGGAGAGAATCTTGCCTTCCCCCCAGGAGAAAAGCCTTACTTGTGTGACAAGTGTGGTCGTGGCTTCAACCGGGTAGACAACCTGCGCTCTCACGTGAAGACTGTGCACCAGGGCAAAGCGGGCATCAAGATCCTGGAGCCAGAGGAGGGCGGTGAGGTCAGCGTGGTCACTGTGGACGACATGGTCACGCTGGCCACTGAGGCACTGGCAGCCACAGCTGTCACTCAACTCACAGGTGCGAGTTGCGGGCTGCAGACAAGGTCATGGCAGTTTGCCTCTGGGTGGCACAGCCATGGGGCAGGTGCTGTGGTCTTCACCTTAGGCCCTGTTGATTCTGCCCACAGTGGTGCCAGTAGGGGCCGCAGTAACAGCTGATGAAACGGAAGTACTTAAAGCTGAGATCAGCAAAGCTGTGAAGCAAGTGCAGGAAGAAGGTGAGAGGGGCCACCCAGGGTGTGAACGCTAGTGGACCCCACGGTCCTTCCCACCCTGACCACAGCCCCCACCTTCACAGACCCCAACACTCACATTCTCTACGCCTGTGACTCCTGTGGGGACAAGTTCCTGGACGCCAATAGCCTGGCTCAGCACGTGCGGATCCACACGGCCCAGGCCCTGGTCATGTTCCAGACGGATGCGGACTTCTATCAGCAGTATGGGCCGGGCAGCACGTGGCCGGCTGGGCAGGTGCTGCAGGCTGGGGAGCTGGTTTTCCGTCCCCGGGACGGGGCTGAGGGCCAGCCTGAACTGGCAGAGACCCCCCCCACAGCTCCTGAATGTCCACCACCTGCTGAGTGAGCAGACAACTCTTCCCTGGACTGTTTATTTAAAGATGGCTGGCATCCTGGAACTGAGAAGGGTGGCCCCATTCCCTAGAGAGAATAAATTTGATTATTTTCTAATGCTGCTTTTAGGTCGCTGTGGGGGTGGGAGAGGGAGCTGGACTGTTGCCACAGAAAGGCTATACCATCCAAGGACCAGCCTCCTGGGAAAGCCAGGCTGTCCTCCTGCCAAATGGGACTGGAACCCTAGGACCAGTCTTAAAACCAGATTGGCTTTTGCCCTGATGGGCTTGGGTGGCACACTTGGGCCCAAGAGACCGTGGTACCTTGTGCCCCATCTCCTCCTCCAGTCTTCTCCTTGGAGGCCTCTCCGGTATTCAACTTTAGGACCCAGTTCCCTCCCCTCCTCCTCTCCCCCGCGAGTGCAGTTGAGACCCCATTTCTCCCCCCCTCAGTAGGGCAACAACTGCTTACCAGGGCCAGGCAACCCAGAAAGAGCCCAGCTCCAAGGCCACAGTGGCTTTGTGCTTTCTTCAGTCCAGGGTGATTCTGCCAGGCCCATCTCAGGGGTCATTTCAGCCAGAGCAGCAAGGTAGGCAGAGGAGTGGGACAGGCCCAGACCACCAGCCCAATTCCCATGGGCCTGGGGAGTAGAAGGATCCATAGTTGCTACATCAGTAACCCTGGCCCCAGGACTGAGGCCAAGCCATTGCCATCTCTTGGGAGCAACCACTTATGTTCAATCAATAGTCTCTACCACCAGGCCAGGGCCTTGGAGAGGCAGGAAAGAGCAGCTGGAAACCTCAGTAGGGAGTTGGGAGCACAGCAGGTGGGGCCAGTGGAACAGCCTCCTCAACTGTCAGAGAAGCCATCTCAGCTCCTTCTCCACAGTTCACTAGGACCAGCTGTGATCCCTTGTTCAGAGGGAACACCTACTGTCATCCTGCACCAGATGTATAGGTCCATTTGCAGCAGCCTCATTGGGATTATGAGAGAGGCCAGTGACGGTGTAGGCCCATGTCCCAGTCCCCTTCTGCAATCCACAACTTGTCATGGAGCCAGCTGCAGAGCATCCTCCTGTCTGGAAGCAGGTACAGGATTAACAGAGGCCCAGGAGGAACAGGTCTGGCTCTGCCCACTGCCCTGGAGCCAGCCTGCTCCACCTGGGAGAAGGCAAGAGACCAGAAAGCTAAGCTGTGCAAGGTGTATCCGGGTGCCTTCCATATCACCCACACACCAGGCAGGACCGTGAAGTGTCACAGATATTTACACCACAACACAAAAAATGGAAGTTCAGCCTCCCAACAAAAATCTCTTTTGTATAAGGTAATCTAATACTTGGTGAAGACTAAGAATGGCAGAGAGAAAACAGGTCCCATATACAGATGTGTGTGTGCACTGCAAAGCATGGCAAAAGTAGGATGAGGATTAACTGCTGCCATAAGCCAAGGACCCTTGGAACTCCCACCCAAATAACAATCACGTTCACACTTGACATGACATGTTTTGTATTTTTTAATAAAGTTGGTAATCCAATGGACACACAAAACAAAACTGCGCTGAGAAAAACAGTTTCATAAATTAATAAGTGTTAGGAAGTTGGGAGAGGTCAAGGTAACAGGAAGAGGGGATTAGCCAGTCTTTTTGTACAGGTGCTGTGTGACACTTCCACATCTCGGGAGCAGGGCCCGTGCTGTATTGAAGCGCACTTATACAAATGAGTGACAATACAAAGTCTGAGTATGAAAATAAGATTTTTCTCTGAAAACACATTTTTGGCACAGATTAAAAAAAATGTATGTCAGGGGAATTTGATTTTTAAGTCAGTATTATATATATTTATATATATTATATATTTATATATACACAAATCCCAAGTTCTGCATATCCCACCAAGAAAGAAAATCCTTCTGTTTGCTCTTTTTCAATTGTAAACTGTACATCCTGGTGAATTAATAATGGTGGCAGCAGGAGAGTTAAGAAAGGTGATGCATCCGAATGAGCAAGGAGAAGGGAGGGTGGGGACAAAAAAACCCAATGAAATGTTCCTTGACCCCAAGGTCTCAGCAGAAGTTCAAAGTCCTTCTTGCATTAAAGTCCGCAACGTGTGTTCACATACACCAAGATATCCAGAGTGTCACAGCCTGTCTTCACTGTGCAAAAGTCCAGGTCACTAATTTAGTGCAAAGGCAGTTCTGTTTTCTTGTTTCTTAAAAACAAAAACAAAAAAAAATTCATTCCACTGCCCTGTTCCTTTTCTCCAAAAAGAGAGAGAACCCCAGCCCCAGGGTGTCTGCCAGTCCATTGGTTGGTATTCTGTCCTTGGGCTAAAGCATTATGTAAACATACAAGGTAGCAGCACCACTGCCCAGAGAAGTCTGTCCGACTGAGCCGGGCAGGCAGGAGAGCGAGAGGCTGACCATCTGGCAGTGGAGACTGTCCCCTTCAGCAGCTTCTTCCCCTGCGTGGCTGGGTTGTCCTGTGTATTTTTGCTGCAGAGCCTCGGGAATGTACACCGAGGCGGGACCATTCAGTGGCTCACACAGAGGCGATGACAATCATGAGGTGGGGAGAAATGTTCGAGATGCTGGCAAGGAGGTCTGGGGCCAGACGGGACAGGTGACTCTCAGAAAACTCACAGGGCGGGAAGATCTGCAGCACATAGGCGGGCTGGAGACAGGGACAAGAGAACAAAGTGGGACCCTCTGTCTTCACATCACCCACCCAAGTCCATTTCCAACAGGGCCCAGAAGAAGCCCTACCCAGCAATCAACTCTATGACTGCATTCACCAGAAAACACCTTGGCAGATGTCAGAAAACTTAACCTGAACACCCAGGGGCCCTCTCCATCATTAAACTCTAGGAACACCTCTGCTCTCAGTAGTCCCCTGGGTTCTCGCCACAAAGTACAGTGGCAGCCCCTTCCACATGCTCTGCTAGCTTCCTCTGTCCAAAATGCCCTTTTGCCCATTTCCTCTGACAAACTCCTATTTTTAATTGGCCCCAGATTAGTCAGACCACCTATCTGCCCTCAACCAGCCCCACCTGTGTGTGCATGTGCAGCGTGAGGACCTGGGAACCTGAAGGCCAACCAACCTGATTGGAGCCAGGGTTAGGGACATTGATGATCCCTGCCGCCTGCTTGGCCTGCAGGTAAGTGATGAAGGCAGCCTTGAGGGACTCGGTCTGACTTACAACATCCTCTTGGTCACGGCCACAGGGTAGTGCCAGCAGCAGACAGTAATCTGTCTCCACCTGGAACAGAAGCAGCCATCACAATCCAGGGCCTCCTAACCAAATAGCTGTCCATGTGCAGCTCAAGGTATCCAGCCCACAGAAACTCCCACCTCCAAGATGACTTCAAACTCTAATTGTTGAATGAAAAAAAGCCTTGTTTCTTGGTCTAGAGAAATTTTTTTACACTTTCAAAGAGAAACAAAACATGCCCATGTCAAGAAAATCACTACTGCGTTTGTTCTGTAACAGGCCAGAGAGACGGGCTGGCAGGAGTCAGCCAGGCTTCCCTTCCTGTTGCTCACCTGGGGCCCAGGTCTTACCGTCATCCTTCGGGCAACCCCTTCCAGCTGCGAGGCCTCCAGCCTCATCCTCTGGGCAATCCTCAGTGGGGGGCCTCCTTCAGAGAGGGGCAGGGACCGATGGGCCAGGACGTTGTTTCCGGAGACAAAGTGGAGCTGCACAGCAGCTGTGTCATTCTTGAGGGCCAGGAGGCCCTGCCACACAATGGGGTACTTCTGCTCCCAGGGAAACAAACGAGAAGTGAGTGAGTGCCTGGAGAGCCAAGCCACACCAAGTGTGACCCTAGGCTTGCTGGTCTAGGTCAATTGGGGAACTCTAAGGACATTTTTTTTTTTTTTTTGAGACAGAGCCTCAAGCTGGGTAGAGTGCCATGGCATCACAGCTCACAGCAACCTCCAACTCCCAGGTTCAAGCGAGTCTCCTGCCTCTGCCTCCCAAGTAGCTGGGACCACAGGCGCCCGCCACAACGCCTGGCCATTTTTTTTTTTT
>CAUYTI010061938.1:0-13528 GCA_963575145.1 Galago senegalensis
AACATCAAAAATACACTACTGGGACCTCATCAAATTAAAAAGCTTCTGCACAGCCAAAAGCACAGTAAGTAAAGCAAGTAGCCCTCAGAATGGGAGAAGATGTTTGCTGGTTATGTCTCTGACAGAGGTTTAATAACCAGAATCCACAGAGAACACAAACGTATTAGCAAGAAGAGAACAAGTGGTCCCATCGCAGGGTGGGCAAGGGACTTGAAGAGAAACTTCTCTGAAGGACTCTATTATCTTAACTGAACTCTGCCTGAGACAGTTTCATTTATGTTATATATAAAAATCAAGGCTATTTCTTTCCCCCATCACCCCAAAGTTTCTCCTCTTTTTCACAGGAGATAATGAAAAAAAATCACAAAAGTATTTTCATTGTCCAGCAACAGTGACTGGATAATTGGTTAATGAGCTTTTGCAATTGTATCTGGTAATCTGCTGCCATTGCTAACTTGGTGACAGTTCTTTTGAACCCATCTTGCGTCAGCAGTACTGCGTGTAGGTATTTGGAAAGGGGTTTCCAGGAACCTGTGGGAAGGGAGTGGAGAAATTAGACAGGGGAGGGAAGGGCGGTGGCCGCTGAGTATTTGGGGGAAACTGTCTTGTACATGCCCTAGAGTTGTCCTGCTCAAGGGACAGGGAAGCTGAGCTCTCTCTCTCCACTGTATTTCACTGGTCATTGGTGGAGGGCTCCTGCCAAGGGATTTTCTCTGGCCAAAGAAAACCCTCAGGCCGAGTCCCAGGCACTCAAAGTAAAAGGCATATGTGTGTGTAACTCCTCAAGGATTGAAACTTTGCATTTGTAGGTTTTTACTTTTATTTGTGAATAATGAGCCAGTTGATTTTATGTATTCATGAAGGAAACTGCCCAGGGTAAGAAGCTCCCTGAATCGTATATAGGAATTGTCACATTTTATTTACTCTGGAACTCTTCTTTCAGGTATTGGTTGATCTCATGATTATATCTTTTTTAGAAAGTACCATAAATCCTCAGTTTGTAACCAGACCACCAGCTGCACAGCCAACACACTTTGAAAGGAGCCTCATAAAAACACCAAGTTCAAATTTCCTTGATGTCTTTAGCTGCAGAGGATAAAACCAAAAGGGAAAAGAAATACAGTCTCACCCGCAAACTTTTCACAGGCATGAAGCAGGACGCTTCAGAGAAGCTCATGAGTAATGACAGGTATTCAAAGAGAAAGACTGATTAAAAACCAGGAAGCACGAGGACTTTCTTAAAAACAATGGAGCAGCAGACAGAGCATGTTTAAATCAAGTTTAAAAAGGCAGTGATAAAAATGTAAATCAGTGGTTGCCTCCGGATCTCTTAACCAGCAGAATAAATCGAGATGCAATCAATTCTTCTCCTTTGGATTACAGCTGTGTTTTCCCTGATTGAAAGTAAAGTGACAGGAAAGTAGACAGTTTTAAACGTTATTGAGAAATGACACGGAAATGGGTTAAAGCCACTGGCATTTGGAAAACTTCTCTCCCATCCTTGAAGCTGGCCCAAGGCTCCATCTGGGCAGAGCTGTGGCATTTTAAAGACTTCAGTGGCTCTTGGTCATCACACATGCAAGTTAATTAGCTACACGCCTCGACCCCTCCAGTCTGGAGGAGGAAATGATATTTAATCATACCTGGCATGGTTTGTCTCCTGATTCTGAAATTGACAGCAATTTACACTTTGTACAGGTCTTGGCTGCCTTCACCTTCCATTGCCTGCTTTCAACTCCTCTCCTCCAAATCCTGTTTTCTTCTTCAAAAGATGAGCGCCCCTCCTTCCACCCATCCTTTTGTATGATTCAGGATCTTTTTCCAGAAATCATTCCTCTTCCTTTTTTGCTTTCAGCCTCCCCCACTTTTTTGATGGCCTTTTCCTTTCTGCTCTGGCTCTAAATGGAAAATACAAAGAACAAGCAGCCCCCTTCCCCACCAAGCCAGCTCCGACCTAAGTTGCTCTTCTAATTTTCCCCCTTTTCACTGCTGAAACTCTTGGAACGGCTGTCTGTACCTGCCCCATTCATTTCTCTTCCTATTTACGCCGCATCCCCCTGTGTTTTGGCTTTGACTTTGTATTTTGCTGAATATGACCCTTCTTAAGGTCACAAATAACCGCCCGCTGGCTAAATCACAGGGCTTCTCTTAATTCTTTATCCTCCGCGGTTTCTCCCGGCAGTATTTCATCGTGGTGCTCATAGCCTCCTTGAAGATTCTGTGAACCTTGGCCTCTGAGAGAGGCCTTGCTCTCCACGTCCACTGCCTTTCTGACCACTTGCCTTCATTTTTCCCTTTTCCCATTGTTCGTCTCCTTTATAAAAAAGGCCGTTGTTCCAAGTTTTCTGTCCCCGGGACTCTTCTTACCCTTTGTGAGCACATCCATTTCTAGGGCTTCAGTTACCATTGTCATCTCTGGGGCAGTGGACTCCAGCTGCTTAACGGTCACTTCTAACAAGCTGGGCACTGCCTCCCAGGCCAGAAGAATGATCTCACACACACACCTCTTCCTTTATGCCTTCTTGCTTTTAATGGTGTCAGCACCCACCCCATTGCTCAGGCTGCAAACCAACATCACTTGGACTCTCCATTCCCCCCACTGCCAGTCTTGTCCATCCCACCATGTTACCTCTTGACTTTCAAGCCTGCTTTTTCCTCTCCATCCACCCCTGCCACTTCCCTAGGCTGAGCCTTCATGCTCTCCCAGAAGGATTATTATGATAGCAACTTGTGAGTGATCTCTGTGCCTCAAGGTCCCCAGTCTCCCTGTTTCCCTAAAGGCAGATTGAATCAGGCCACTTCTGTACTTCAAAACCTCTGATGAAGTTTCATTGCCTCCAGCAGTGTTTATCTACTCATGATTTGCAGGGCACTTGAGAAGAAGTAGGCATCGCAGAGATGGACCTTTAGGGTAGTGCAGAGCCAAGTTAGGGGTGCCAGGTGGGGAGGACAAGGTGAGTTTGGGAAGGGAGGAGGGAGTATCATAAGGTCCATGGGGATGGCCCAATTTAGACGCCCACTTCCATGCTCAGAGACCCACTCTTCTCTTCCTCCCCTTCCCTCTGCCAACTTCTGCCGGCCACTCATCCCACCATGGATTTCCCTGCAGCCCAGCATGGATTTCCCAGGTAGAGGCACCCTTGGCCTTACACCTTAGGCCAGTGCTGAGCTCCATGGGTCATGTGTTACAGGAAAAGTGAGACAGGGAGGTACCTCCTGATTCTGCTTCCTGTCCTCATGAGGTCACAGTTGCTAAAAGGTGACCCACCAAAGCTGGTGGGAAGTGCCAAAGTTCTGGCACTTCCCTTTAGAGGCAGTGTAAGCGTCAGCCAATCTCATCACCTCTCTAAACCTCAGTTTCCCCAGCTATAGCTACTTTGGAGTTGTCGTGAGAGTTAAAGGAGCAAATGCATATTAACAACTTCATGGAGTGCCTGGATCAAGTAGTGCTGAATGAATGGTCGTGGTTGTTATTATACCCTGTGCCCTTGAACCTCATTCACCTGTTCAACAATATCGAAGGTCTTGTCTGGATGATCTGGTCATGAACACACCTAAAGGATCTATCCAAAGAACTCAACATTATTTTGAACATTGTGCGGAGACCCTCAAAAGACTCGCTAGAAGGTCCTCATGAGGATTTTCTAGAATTGTATGGCAGGGACGAATATCTAAAGAATCTTTCTTCCATTACTTTTCTGACACCATCAAACATTTGAAACACTCTGAAGTAGAACCAGTTGTGGTGTACTGGTCAGACGGCTTCTGGGGACAAAGATTGTTGTGCAGAAGAGGTTATCACTGTGATGTTGAATTGATTCTCAGCATGCAACTGCATCCAGGGGAGGGGTTACATTTCTTTGGCTCATTTCAATTATGTGCACATTAAGTCAGAGTTTCCTTTTTCTAAATGTTTTAAAACTGAGAATGTATCTATTTAACGTATAGAGCGTCGTGTTTTGATGTATATACATAATAAACTGATTACTGCAGTCAAGCTAATTGGCATAGCCATCTCTTCATGTACTTCCTGTGTGTGTGTGTGTATGGTGAGGACACATAAGATCTACTCTCTTGCAGATTTCAAATATGTAACATGTTATCATTAGCTATAACCCCATGCTTTACATTAGAGTTCCAGAACTTATGCGTCCGAAATGACTGAAGCTTTGGACCCTTCAGCCAACATCTCTCATTTCTGTCCCCAGCTCCCCCCTATAGCTACCATTCTGTTTGCTTCTGAGAATTGTGGTTTTTTCTTTCTTTTTTTTAGATTTCACATATAAGTGAGACCATGCAGTATTTTTCTTTCTATGTTTGGTTCAAAGAAATTGTGGCATATACATACTTTACAAAAAAAAAAAAAGGAAAAAGAAGGAAACCTTGCTATTTGTGACAACACAGATCAACCTAGAGTTCATTAATAAGTGGAAGAAGCCAGGATTTTCTCTTCTTGTTAAGGGAGAATTTTCCAACGATGTGAAATCTCATCTTTTTTAACCAAGTTGAGCCACATCTATCTCTTTTATTATAACTGATTAGCAGCAGCTCCAGTCTCATCACTGAGAGTTCTATTTTGGGGTATGCATTTTTATACACCAGTCAGACTTATTATGCTGTACATTTCATTGTTAAAATTCTCTTTTCATTAAAATTTGATAAATATTTTATGCATACCTTATACTTATGGCAAGCAGCATTTTCCATTTATGAGTACTATTATGCTTTTTAAATGTATACAAGTTAAAAAAAAAGCTGACCTAATAAAATTTTAAAATACAATGAAGTAAATTGCAAGAGTCGGTTGCTTGTAGCTATGACAAAAAGTCTGAAGTGTGGTATGTGACAACTGAAATTTGGGGACGTGGGCATTACTGCACTCAGATTCCTCGGCGTGGCCTCTGTACTGGGTTGAATAATGTGTTCCTCATTACTCATCAGGGAACCTCAGGATGTCAACTTCTGTGGAAATAAGGTCTTTGCAAGTGTATTTAGTTAGGGTGAGGTCATATTGGGTGAGGACGGGCCCTAAATCTCACGACTGGTGACCTTGTAAGAAAACCATGTAGAGACACACAGGGAAGACAGCCATGTGACAAGAGCTCAGAGACTGGGGTGATGCATCCCCATAAGCCCAGGGATGCCGAGGGTTAGCAGTGACCACCAGTAGTTAGGAGAAAGGCAAAAACAGGCTCTCCCTCAGGGCACTCAGAAGAAGCCAACCCTGTTGACTTGGCACCTTGACTATGGACTTCTGGCTTCCAGATCTGTGAGAGAATAAGTTCCTGGTATTTGAAGCCACCCATTTGTTGTAGCATCTTGTAGGAAACTGATACGTGCCTCCTAAGACCTTCTCATCATACTCCTTCTCAGTATTTCTGGAAGATGCAGAATGGTCCCAGGCTTCTGTCGTCCGTCTCCCCCACCAACTTCACCTGTGTATAGTCAGTCCTTCCTTCCTACCCCATATAGCCCTTCTTATGTTGTCAAGTTTTCCTTTCCTGTGGTATTTCATGTAGCTTATTGTTCAGGTCTGCTCCTCTGTCAATCCATTGAACGTCCTAAGGGTTCAGACTGTTTTTATCTTCATATTTCCCCAATTTGGGATGTGACAGGCACATAATTGGTTTCCATTAAATGTTTAATGAATGAAAGTTCCTCTTAATTTTTTTTGGGGGGGGGCAGTTTCTGTATTTTACAAACTAAGACTATTTCTTTCATTCCCTTTAAAAGATGTGTGTAAAAATGAATGCCACTTTGAATGTAAAAACAGGTCATAGTGAGATCAAAAGTGAAGTCTTCCTGGCCTGGCTATTAGAAACTGCTATTTAAAATTTATTTAATTTAGAACTTATTTTATTTTATGAAGATGAATGATAGAGTAAAAGGAATAAACCAGTAAATAATTGTCTTGAAACTGTAGAGAGTAAAAGCTAGGGTGACTTCATTGAAGGCTATTAAGGGCAAGGTCACAGCCAGCAAATCAGAGAAATATTTTCACCTAATTAATTGAGGTGAGTTCATGTTATTAAAGACCTGAAAAGCTTTTATGCTCAGAATTATTCTTCATACCATCTCCTGCCACAGTGTATGGGAAATGGGTCAGGGAGAAAATTTGTGGGAAGAGATGAATTTTTTTGTCATATTCTGTAATCAGTTGAAGGTGATCATAAGACAGCCCAATTATTTCAAGACCAAGAAAGGCTTTTTTTTTCCCCTTGTTTTCAGTTGTTTGATATTCATTGAAAGGACAATGAATTAGGTTTCAATGATTGCATTTGTTAGGTAAAGTCCCTCTTATAACTGTGTCCTGCCCCCAAGAGGTGAGCCATACACTATGCCCCCGCCACCGCCCTCCATCCTCCTCTCTCCCAGATCCTTCATTTCCTTACCCCCCATCCTATATTAGATCATCTACTGCCTTCATATTAGGATTGAGTACAATACTAAGAAGAATGCGTTTCAACTCAATCCAGGTCAATACAAAATATGGAAAGTCTCTATCTTTTAATGGCTAAATATTATTTCATAGTATACATATACCACAACTTGTTGATCCATTCCTGAGTTGGTGGGCATTTAGGTTGTTTCAACATTTTGGTGATTATAAATTGAGCTGCAGTAAACAGTCTAATGCAAATGTCCTTATGATAAAATGATTCTTTTTTCTTCTGGGTAAACACCAAGTAATGGGATTACAGGACCAAATGGGAGGTCTAATTCAAGGATTCTCCATAACAGGAAAGGTTTTGCTTCAAGAAAAGAAAGCCCAATGGAGAAGGCCAAGTATTTCAAGGACTCTATGTCTCCTGAATTATTTTGTGTTTTTGAACCATTTTCTTGAGTCAACACTTTGGCCACTAGTTAGAGGAATTAATTTATTATTCACAAAAGAGAGGGGCATGGAACCCTGAGTCTAACATATTCTTAAACCATAAATTAAATCCCAATGAAGTTATGAATTTGAAAGGGCTGATTGTGGTTATATCTTAAATATCGGTTCTATGTCGGGAGAGAAAAAATATTAGCAAAGTGGCTTTTGGTAATAAATTCAGATTTCCTGAAAGTGAGATGTAAGTTGCAAATTGTTTTTCTATGGGCTCTGTCAGAAAAGGTTTTCAAAGGAACATTCTTTCATCTATAGGTAAGAAAATATCACCCCTTTACCAGAGTGTTCTGGCTGCTTTCACTGGCAGGGTCCACTTTTGTAGCCCCTAGCTAGTGACTGTGTGGTTGTCCTGGAAAGAAAATTATTCCTGGAATCCCAGCTCTCTAGTGTACACACATCAACAATAATCTGTTAAGAGAGGAAAGATGAGCAGCTTCTCAAAATCTTAGGCTATAGATAAATGCAGTTGATAGCTGGCAGATACAGGCTTTGTTTCAGTTATCTATTACCCAAAATGTAAAAAAAAAAAAATTTTTTTTTTCTCCCCTGATGATTCTGTGGGTTGCTTTGGCTTAGCTGGGTTATTTTTCTGTCTTCCATGATGTCATCTGGGTTCATTTACTTGGTTATATTCACTTGGTATCTTGGCTGGGTTGGAGGTTCCAAGAAAGCTTCAGTCAAATGTCTTATGCTTTGGAGCTTCTCCATGTGTCCTCTTTACATGAGTAGCTTGGGCTTCCTAGCAACATGGAGGCCTCAGATGAGTCAGATTTGTTACACTTCCAGCAAGTTCCAGAGGGAAAGCATCTTCAAGGACAGAACTGGATCCAGTACAGGGTCATTTACACCCAATTTAAAGGGCCAACACAATTCAAGAGACAGAAAGTGGACTCTACTTTTTTAAAAATAATTTCAGATTGATAGGAGGGTTCAAATGTTCAGGTTACATTGTTTTCATTTCTTTCTTTCTTTTTTTTAAATAAGCCTACAGCACCCAGTATTCCCAGGCAGTCTCCCATCCAAGTACTAACCAGGCCTGACCCTGCTTAGCTTCCAAGATCAGGCATGTTCAGGGTGGTATGGCTGTAGACCACTGTTTTCATTTCTAAGGTAAAGTTTAAGTTGTAGTTGAGCCCTTCACCCAGGGGGTGTGCTGAACATCCTCACACTGTGTACAATCTCCCTCCCTCCTCTCTCCTTCTCTCCTATTTGCTAGACCATCCTTGTGTTTTTCTTTCTAGTGGTGCATAGTTGTTTATATATTGGTTTCATGTTAGTATTGAGTAAATTGGATGCTCCCTCCCGCCCCCATTCTTGTGATACTTTACTAAGAAGAATGTGTTTCACTCCATCTAGGTAAACACAAGATATCAAGTCTCTGTTTTTTCTTATGGCTGAATAATACTCCATGGTGTGTGTGTGTGTGTGTATATATATATATATGTATGTTAGTGGGCACTTGGATTGATTCCACATCTTGCAAACTGTGAATTGAGCAGCAATAAACATTCTAGTGCCACTTGGAGTCTACTTCATAATGGGGAGACTGACAGGTTCCTATAGGAGAGAAGGAATTGATGGTGGCTAACTGTGGAGAAGACTTACCAGAGCCTCTTCACTCACTTTTAATTATCACCCCAGATTTTCTTATGCATCTTCAGCTCCCCTTACCAAAAAACCAAAACAAACAAAACAAAACAAAACTTACATGCTCAGTCCTTTGGGGAAGGCGATCCTAATTGTTCTTAATAATTGGTACTATTTGGTCAAGTCTTACTATGAGTTTAGTGCTGAGATTTGTTCTTTATGTACATAAGCAAATCCTTACAACCACCGGGTGAGGGAGATAGCTGTATTTTCTTGATTTTAAACACTTGGGCTTTGAGTAAGCCCGGAACTCGTCCAAGTTTTTATAGCTTATAAAGTGGCAGAGCTAACATTAGAAACTAGATGTTGATGTTTTTGCACTGAAACATGATAGTTTTTTTAGGTCCACGATGAAGTTGATATTTGAAACTGCTGTCAAATCCATCTGCACCAGATTTGTTGACTTTCCTGAATTTTGCTAACAGAATTTCCCTGAAATAGACATTCCTGTCCTCAGCCTGCAGACCAGGACGAGGTCTATGGGATGTCTTCATTAACGGGAACTACCTCCAAGCTTTCAGATTTATGACTTCTCCAAAAACAGAAACATTTTTTTAGGACTTCTGCGGTTCATCACCCCCCCCCCATTCCCCCTCCCCTCCCAGAAAACCGCACCTTGTGCTCACATGTTGCCCACCTGAGTGATGTGGAAGGCATCTCCACATCCCTAGGTCTTAATGTTTGCTTGTCCAATATTAGCATATCTTAATTACATTTTCCCTGTTGAAGTCTTAGACTGCAGCTGCCCAGACTACAGAGACTTTTTCAGTGAGTTAAACAAATAGAAGATTGGCTTTTATTATTTTGAGTGTTAGATTCTTGTCATGTTCGCTTGTGAACTTTATAGTCTGTTAAACTCTCTGCTACATTCCTTTAGGCCGTTAGTACTTTTCCGAGCTCGTCTGTGCTTCACTTTGATGTCAGTATTTTATATTTCTGGTCATGTATTTACTGTTCGCTATCATTAAAAACAGTTAAATTGCTCAATCTCTGGCTTGGGATTTTTTTATTATAATTTTCCAATTCTCTGAAACTGGTTTTTTGATAGAAATGAAAAAAATCTATGCAGAAATTGGCCAAGGTTGGGTTTTTGTTTAAATACTACAATTCTATTATGATTTAATTTTTCAGAGAGGAGGAAGAGAGGTATAGCTTAAAAAGACGGTAAAAAGATAGATGTCCACCCTTTTCTACTATGAGTTACAAGAGCTGGGCAGTCATGATACTGTTCTATTGTTGCCATACCAGGGTGAAGATTTTTAGTGAAAGGTGAAATTGGTATTGCATCGTAGACCTAAAATATTGGATGAGCTTTCTAAATGTAATCCTAGTTACCATCATTGCTTTCCTTCTATGGGAGTCTATCCTGAAGGAACTCTCCTGAGGAATGGGTCTCTTAAAGCATTTATCTAAGATATTATTTTGTATTTTACTTGAAAGTTTATCTTAAGCAATGTGAATCTTTAAAAAAATATAACTACTTGTCAGTTATGTAGATTTTTCTACTGTCTCCATATTTTTTAGATCAAGAGTTGATTCTCTGGCCATTCCTTTTTAAGATGGTCACATTCCAAGTTTCCGTGATCCATGTTGGGGTACATTTTTCTTGTTCTATTCACTGTGCAAGGTTATTTATAATGAATACAAGGTAACATGCCTATTACATAAAAATAAAATAACTATTTTGGTGAAAGGAATTGGAAGATGTGGCATAATGAGACAGCGGGCATTTGTATTCTCCTATTATCACTTTAGAGCTGCAAAAAAAAAAAAATTGGAAGTAATTTATTTCATCTTGGTAATGCTCCTTCTTTCTGGTCCAACAATTTATCAGAAATGTTAATCCAGCAAGCAGTAAGTGGTGGGGGGAGAGGAGAGAGGGGATTTAAAATTAGCCTGGAAATATTGCACAACTCATTAAAAATGTAATCATGCGTAAAATGAGATCAATGAAAATTTATCTAAAAGTGCAAGGAAAAGGCATTTTCTAGTATGATACTGGATTTAATAGACTGGATTTTAATTTAGTCAGTTTGCTACAAAAAAATCCCTCCAGGCGAAATAAAACCGTTTTCCCTCCCAGTTATTATCCAGACAGCTAATTTTCAGACTCCTCCTTTCTGATAGTCAATCTTATCTCTTGCTGGATACGGGTTTCAGTATATTGCAGAATTTGTTTTCTTTACGTTTTCCATTACTGCTTTCATTTGCATGATAAATGATTAGAAGCAGAAACAGGGGGAAAAACCCATGCAAAACATTTCTTTATTAATTTTGTTTAAATTAGAGTAACTTTTTAATTCACCCATACCCCTCCCCATTTAACACCCAGGGTATCAGAGAGTTATTGTAATATTTTGTCGTACACCCAGTTGAAACAGGTTACACAGTTTTGGCCTTGCACTTTCTTCACGTAACATTTTATTTTATTTTTATATCTGTAGTTTATATTTTGGTTCCTGTCTTGTGCTATTTGTGATACTGATGAGTTTTTCCTCTTATAAAGGAGGCTGAGTCTAAGGGGCAGAGGTTTAAAATAGGTTAACATTCACAAGTGTAAGAACTTTGATTTATTTTGCAGATGACAATTCGTAAACAATGACTAGAGTTGGTAAAATTGGGCTTTGTTTAAGTCTTCTGCCCCTCTACCTTAGCTGTTTTTCTATCTGATAATTTAGAAATATGAAACAATGTTGCTAAAGAACACATTAATGAAAATCGTCTAAGGTCTTACTCTTCCTCCCAGGTTCTAAATTAAAAGAAGCTAGCTTTCTCAATAAAAACTTGCCTGGGGGCAAAAATTATTACATAAACTGACTGATTCCGAAAAATTTACCTCTAAGAGATGACTCAAGTATTCTTGCCTTAGAATCATTCACATGAATAACTCTTCTTTCTTTCTTTCTTTTTTCTTTTTTTTTTTATTAAGTCATAGCTTTGTACATTAAAGCAACCATAGGGTACAATGTGCTGGTTTTACACACAATCTGCAATGCTTTTATCAAACTGGTCAACATAGCCTTTGATAACTTCTTCTTTTTCTATTATGTGAACATGAAGAAAATACTCTCCTGTTACAAAAAAATCAAACAGTACAATTAGTTGCATATCTCTTTGGTCATTCCTTCTATCCTAATTCCTTTCCCTAAAAGTAACACACCATTTATCATCTAACCTGGAATTTTTTTTTCCATCAAATAGATACATACCTGTAAAAATACATTAGTTTTAATTTTTGTTAAATTATTATGACATAAAAGGTATCATGCCACTTTACCTTTTCTGCTTTGCGTATAATGTTACTTAATATTATGTCTTGGAAAATTTCCCATTTCAACACACATAAATCTATTTCTTTCTATTTAATTGCTGTTTAGCATGGTGCTAGAAAGATGTGAAAAGCATCTGAGCATTCATCAACAGGAGAATGGCTAACCATCAGGGCAGTAAAAACCTTTGTGTAAATCTTTGTGTACCGTGGAAATGTTCCTTTGAGGAAAATATGAGAAGTGGAAGAGTGGACTGAGTCAAGGAATGCATTTAAATTTTCCTCTGAGTACTGGTTTACCTAATTCTGTCAGGATTTACACGGTCTCATTGTCGTTCATTTCCAAATGTAGTTTGTAAGTTCTGTTATTGATTTTTCTCCTAAACATAAGAGTTGTTCTCAAGGGGGTTTTAAAGTTCCTAAGTCTATGGATTTTTTGGTCTATCTTTTTGATGATGAATCTAATTTTATTTCATTATGATCAATCAATATGGCTTGTAGGATCTCTGCTTTACGGGAGTTGACGAGATTTTTCTTCGTGACCTAATACAGGATCAATTTCCTTTTGTGAATATCCCTGACTCTTTGAGAAGAATGTTCTTTATTGTGTTCAATATTCTATTTTATAGCTTTTAGATCAAGATGGTTAATTAGATTGTCTAAATAGTCTACATTCTGACTTTTTGTTGATCTGTTTCATCTGCTGGTTCCTGAAAGCTCTGTTGTTAGATGCACTGATGAGTTTGAGTGCAGTTTCTCTGCAGTTTCTCTGCAGATATTCCCTTTTATTTTTTGACTATATTCTTTTTTCTTGATATTATGAATTGGTTGGTGTATCTATCTTTTCTTATACTGTTGTCTTCACTCTTTGGTTGTCTTATTTTAGACATTCCTCTTGAAAATAGCCTGTGGGTTTTTTTTTTTTAATTACAAAATGAAAATTTCTTTTTTCTTTTTTTAAACATTTTTGTTTAGCTATAGTGCTATGTATTTAACCACAGATGGAGAAGCAAAGCTCCGGGTTTGTTGAATTAGCACGAAGAAGAAAAATGTGCACTGACAGAATCATTTGTGTTAAGAAAGAACAAATTTTGGTAATGTTTGAATTTGTTTTAGTTATTTAAAAAATCAAACAATGAAGTAAGTTAAATTAAGCTTAATTTTTATTTTATTGCTTATAATTTATTTCTGTTGAGAGAACTTTTATGCCTGTTTAAAGATTTCACATATACATATGTGTATACATGTGTAAATACACATATGATTGCCTAAATGGCTTGAAAACTTAATTTCACTTTAATAGATTTGAGTCCTTGAGAACTACATTAATGTAATTAAAATGAAATATAGATTAGTTTAAATGTGAATTTAGTGACTCCAAGGCCAAAGAATATTAGGTATGTTGGGAAGGAATTTTTATGCTTATTGCTGTTATGGTCTTGATTTTCTTTCTTTCTTTCTTTTTTTTAAATTAAATCATAGCTGTGTATGTTAATGCAATCATCGGGTATAATGTGCTGGTTTTACATACAATTTGAAATTTTTTTATCAAACCAGTTAACATAGCCTTCACTGCATTTTCCTAGTTATTGTGTTAAGATATTTATATTCTACACCTAGTAAATTTCACATGTACCCTTGTATCATGCTCCCTCCACCTACTAACAGTGATCATTTCGAAAAAGAAACTAAGAAAGTAATCCCATTTACAATAGCTACAAAAA
>CAUYTI010061939.1:0-36138 GCA_963575145.1 Galago senegalensis
GGATATATTAACTAATTTGATTTAATTATTCCACATTGTATTCATAGATTATAACATCACTGTGTACTCTATAAGTTTATACAAGTATAAATTGTTGGTTTACAATAAAAATAAAATTGTTGAGTCTTTTTGTAAAAAAAAGAAAAAGAAAGTCCGGTGCGATGAAACCAGGAAGAGGATCCCCTTACTGGAGGCTTCGCCCAAAGTGTAGACAAGATCTCCAACCTTTGGAGTTTGGCTTCTTTTTTTTTTCTTTTTTTTTGAGACGGAGCCTCAAGCTGTCCCCCTGGGTAGAGTGCCGTGGCATCACAGCTCACAGCAACCTCCAACTCCTGGGCTCAAGCGAGTCTCCTGCCTCAGCCTCCCAAGTAGCTGGGACCACAGGCGCCTGCCACAACGCCTGGCCATTTTTTGGTTGCAGCCATCATTGTTGTTTGGCAGGCCCGGGATGGGGATTTGAACCCGCCACCTTAGGTGTATGTGGCTGGCGCCTTAGCCGCTTGAGCCACAGGCACCGAGCCACATTCAGAGTTTTAAAGTGCTCATTATTCTGAACACCTACCATCCTCATGAAGTAGTTTGTCAGATGGACCTATACAAGACAACAAGAGGGCGTGTTTCTCTGGCTTTTCTAGGAAGAGCTAAGTCTGATGACTCATTTAAATAGTCTTATTTATAATGACTGCATTAAAAACAATAAATTTCAGAGACCAGAAAATTAAGAAAGTCTATGCACAAAACTAAGTAAAATTATATCATTTACCAATTCTGTTCTAGGTTTGTGATTTGTATTGTGTGTTAGTTAAGAGAGCTGTGACTTTAAACCAGAAAAAAAATCACATCCTGAGTGCACAGGAAGTACTGTGGCTGAGTGACCTTGAATAAACTCTTTAACCCTTCTAAATCATGTATTTCTTATGTCTTGCATGCATGTGTAAGTATCAGGGTATTAATATTCATGCTGAATAAATGCACACACACAGGGATGAATGAATACAAACCGTATTTCAAAGCTGTTACCTTTATGTTAATGAGTTCATTTTACAGTGGTTGTCTTTCTGTCTAATAAAATTCCATTGCATAAGCTCCAGATGCTAGCATGAATGTGGAGACAAGGGAACACTTTTACACTGCTGGTGGGACTGCAAACTAATACAACCTTTTTGAAAGGAAGTATGGAGAATCCTCAAAGAAGTCAAATAGGAATACTATTCAGCCATTTAAAAAGATAACTTTACACCTTTTGTATTAATCTGGATTGAGTTGGAACACATTCTTGTTAGTAAGTATCACAAGAATGGAGAAGCAAGAATCCAATGTAGGTAATTCTAACATGAAGCAGTAGACAATCTAAAACACACCCACATAAATGAAAAACTCAAGTCAATTCAAGGTGGAGTGGGGGGATGAGGGAGTGGAATGGGGGTATACGGAGGGGATGGGGGATTAGTGTATGGCACACCTCTTGGGGACAGGACACAATTATATGAGGGACTTCACCTAACAAATGCAAGTAGTGTATCCTAATTCTTTGTACCCCCATGAACCTGAAATAATAAAAAAAAATTTAAAAAATTCCATTGCATAAAAACTTAGTTTTTATGTTATATCTAAACTTTAATTTCATTAGTTTTAGGAATTCTCAATGCAGTGAATAAAAATTTGGTCTCATTGTAGTTATCTATTTTATGGACTGAATTAACTAATACATGTAAATACCTAATGGCTAACTATCTTACTAATATTGGTCTAGGTTGGCTCTACAATCAACTTAACGCATGGGGGATTTATTTGCTTTGCACACTTCCATTCACAGTGCATATAGAAGCCACATGTTGACTTTTATGGATAAAAAAGAATAACTCTATTAGATATCAATTGAAAAGGGGCAAAAACATTTTTCTGCAAAATCCATCTTTGAGCCTAAAGGTAGAAGTTCTGGAATTTTCCTGGAAAGCCCCATGAACTACACAATAAAGCAAAAGAAACAAATATTCCTAGTTTATGCTATACTTCAGACTATATGGATTTGGTACATAAATTTTTCCTTCAGAATTATATAATGCAATATTTAGAGAGACATATAGTGAAATGATTACTACACTTAACTACACAGCCTTTTGTGCGTATGTTACATGTGTTGTATGTGGGCATGTGTGTCTATATTACATACACACAAATAGAATATAAAGTTTAGAGGGCCTAAGCTCGATTCTCTTGACAAATCTCTACTATATGATTCAAAATCATTAACTATAGTCCTCATGCAGCATGTTATACATTAAATCTCCAGACTCATCCATCCTACATAATTATACCTTGGTACTTTTTTTTTTTTTTTTGCAGTTTTTGGATGGAGCCAGGTTTGAACCCGCCACCTCCGTCTGGTATATGGGGCCAGCGCCCTACTCCTTGAGCCATAGGCACCACCCTATCTTGGTACATTTTGACCAACATCTTCCCATCTGCCCCAAACCACCACCTCTGGTAACCACCATTCTACTCTATACTTCTATATATTTGACTTTCTTTTTTCATTCCACTTATAAGGGAGATCACACAGTATTTTCTTTCTGTGAGAAAGAAAATCTGATAAGGAGTTAATGTCCAAAATGCATAAAGAACTCACACAACTCAATAGCAAAGAGTCAAATAACCCAAATAAAAAACAGGTAAAGGAGATTAATAGACATTAGTCCAAAGAAGACATAAAAATGCTTAACATTATATGGGGTAAATTTTTACATTTCCACAAAAGAAAAATTCCAGAAGCTTAGCCATACACCAAATTACTCACATTTTATTCAAGTCAACAAGTGTACTTGAAGGTCCAACTCTTGGCAGAGACGCTGACAGATGCTGGATGCCAAAAGACAGATAATGCAGAGACTCAATCTTGAAGGGCATACAAAGGTTTTTAAGCTGCCATTTTCTTCTTCTAAAAAGTATCTTTTGCATGTCTAAACATTTCGTTTCCTTGTAAAGTTATTCAATTACAAAATAAAAGAATTAATTATATATATAAGCCTCAACATTTTTTTCTATATCTTTATTTTAAACTAAGAAATTCTTAAAACTATGATTTTGAGGCTTAATGTAGTAGAATTTCAGCAAAAAAGAATACTCTGTACCATGCAAAAGTTACATAAAATTCAAATTAGGCTGTCCATAAATAAAGTTTTATTAGAACACAGCAAGACCATTTTTTTTTTTTGCATATTGTCTATGGCTGTTTTTCCACTATAATGGCAGAGACCATGTAGCCCATAAAGCTGGAAATAATTTATGATCTTGCCCCTTACAGGAATAGTATAGTAATGGATTTTGATTGAAAATGTAATGCTTTTGTGTTGTTCTTGGTGTTGTTTTATTTTTCACAGTTCACAGAGATGTTTAAAATTAATAAAATGAGCGGATGGAGCTTCCCATATCATTTCTCCACTCTGCTTCCTCTGGAACTACGGTTGCCAATCCTGACAGGCACAGGCTTAATTTCCCGTCACATCCGTAACAATGCTGGACTCTCAGGCCTGGCCGTTCAATCTCCTCTAAACATAGCTGCCAGCACCTCTAGGATTCTGCCTATTATGCTTAATTTTCACATTATTTATGTAAGTGGTAACAGATGCAATTCTAGGGTCCCTTTTTTATATTCTTAGCTTTTACCTGGCATTTGGGGGTAAGTGCCAGGTCAGGTAGAAGATCACTACACCTCTGTAGGAGTTCTAAGAAAGAGACCCTTGTTTAATAAGTCTTAAGGTTTTAACATAAAACAATAATATGTAATCTTCACAAAAGAACTGAGAGCCTGTTTTTAACTCATACCAAAAATTCATAATGGGAGGTGTGCTCTTATTTATTTTATCACTGAAGACACTATCTGAAGCCCCTGAGCTGATATTCAGGCCTCCTTGAACTTCTATGGTCTCCCTGTGGGGTGAAGAGCACTGATTAAAGAGGTGAAGGTATTGGGGCAGGGGAGGTGGGAGAGGTTCAGATGTCAGCGGGCAGGTTGGAGACAGGGAGTTAGGGGAGGATTCTAAGTAGAATTTCTAAGTACCATTTAACCAGTGCTGTCCCTAAAATACACTTGCTTGTTTCTAACACACTCTCAGGTCACATGGTATCACAGTAAGTGGGCATTTTACATTCTTCTATAGATGCTACCCTGATCTTTACTGAAACAGTGGGAAGTACTGTCATCTTAATATCTCTTAACTAAGACCAAGCTCTAAATCACTTGAATATATTCTCAGTAATCATATCATAGGCATCATTTCCTTTGTGATTTTAAAGAGAAGAAGGGTCTGCCTAGGTCTCCACTTCTACCCCAAGCTTTACTCTGCAGCTGAATTTCCTTACTCAGTAGCAGCACCAGCACCCACCCTGTCATTCAAATGAGCAGATCTAGATGTTAACTTTGATTCTTCTCTTGATCCTTTACCTTCCACTTATAATCAGTGACCAAACCACCTGCTGTCTTTGAAATCCATTTCTTTCTCTCTACCCCAACTGCTATGCCTGCAGTTCATCATTTCTTTCATATAGCTAGTCATGTCACTGCCCTGCTTTTCTAATCCAGCATGCCAAACTCCAAACAAAGCTTTCAGTGCCTGTTGTGATCTGGTCCTAGCTAGAGTTTCCAGACCCATCTCCCACAAATGTCTGTCATGCACTTTATGGCCCAATCTGAATTCTTTGGCCACGCCATGCTCACTCTTCCTGCCAGTCCTCCACACAATATGTTGCTTTTATGTTTAAAGTTTTTCTTTATCCATCTGTACCCTCTTTGGATAACTCCTACTAAATAACCTCTTTTATGTGTGAATGCAAAAGATGCCTCCTCCAGTGAGCCTTTCCTGACCAGCCTTAGACTGGATTAAGTGCCCCAGTTAAGTACTTCTATAATACCTTGAAAACCTGGGTTTCAGAGAATTTTTCCATGAAGACAGAAACATTTTCTTTCTTGTCCATTTCTGTCTTCTTAATGCCTCACATGAATACAGAAGGTGGTAAATAAATGAATGAAGGCATTCTCCAAACTGCCCAGAATCATGATCTACAAAGGAAGTACTGCTCTGACCAAGCTCCTTAGAGCAACTCATGAAAAGATTTTCTGACTGTATCAGAGAACAGCTTTAGGAGTAACAATCCTAAGGAGCTAGCAGGAATTTCGAATCATTTTCTTACCCAATGAGCAAGGGATTAGCAAGCAAGATGTCGCACAAAGGCTAAGCTATAAAGGACTCAAGGAAATTTGATGCAATAATTAATCTAAGTATTAAAAATCTGCACACAGTCCTCCTTTCTTTGATCTGTTTTTATCAGAATGATGTCATCATTGCAGCACTGTTGAATACCATCAGCCTAATAACACAGGTCTCTAAGGCTGGTCAACATGGGCTCATCATCACCACGAAAACATCTTTATTAAACCACTCCATGCAGGAGTCTTGAAATGGTCTGAATATTTTCCTAAACAAGTTAGGGAAATCTCTGACATCCAGGGGTTTACAATTTAGAAGAGTCATTGATAAGTTACTAGAGCTGCACAGAAAACAGCAGACTTGACAAGCCCTGCAACTGGAATATACAGCTGTGAAAACCAGGTCTGTCAAAGCCGGGTAGGAAGGTAATTCTCTACATCAACAATCTAATAGTAAGTTGAATGTTTACACTCTTCTTTGCTGGCACATAGCTCTATAACAAAGCTACTTTGCAACATTAATTTCTAACACTGAAACAACTATATGATAAATTGGTTCTTGGGAGCTAAAGAGAAGCAACCTAAATAGTAATGTTTTGCTCTGTGATAATGCACTTGGCATGTTTTTTTTTGTTTGTTTTGTTTTGTTTTTTGAGACAAGGTCTTACTATGTCACTAGGTTGGCCTTCAGTGGGGTGGTCATCCTTCACTGTAGTCTCAAATTCCTGGGTTCTAGTGAAATGATTCTTCTGCCTCAGCCTCCCAAGTAGCTAGGAGTATAGACATGCTCTCCCATGCTTGACTAATTTTTTAAATTTTTTGTACAGACAGGGTCTCACTTTGTTGTCTAGGTTGGTCCTGAATTCCAGGTCTCAAGCAGTCTTCCCACCTTGGAGTCCGGGACTACAGGTGAGAGTCACCATGCTCAGCTCATAAGTTATAAATTAGTGCTCTGTCAGGGTCCCCAAACAACCAGACCTTTGTCATAGTGCGTTTTTGCCTCTTGACCTCATTGCGTGGCAGGGATTTTGCCTCAGGGAAATGCCCTACACAGAAGCCTCAAGAATCAGTGGAGTCAGAATTGCTGTTGGGTTAGAGAAATTTTTAAAGTTTTGACAAACAACATATAACTTCATGCTCAATAGTTAACACCCTTCCCTGATGGTTTTGCAATACTATACCTATATTGTAGCTCTATGGCACTGAAATTACAGGTTCTTATGAAATAACAGTAACAATAATGATACATTTCATAGTGGTGCTCATTCAAGTATCTTTAAACAAGTTTCAACATATATATATATATATATTATTGAATGTTCTTAATGTTTTATAGGAGGAAGTTAAGACTTCCCATAAAACATAAATGGAAAACTGGAAAGTCACAATTTCCCTAGTGTATCAGTGGGCTGTGAGAGACATTTCTGTGGCCACATTGAGCATAAAATATTGATGAAGCAGCTAAGGAAAACATTCTTGAGCACAGAATTGAGTATTAAAACTATACTATATGATACTATGTGTCATAAGGATATAAGAATACTCTTAGAGAGTCAAGTTGATAATAATTTGAACTAGCATATAAAAACTATTGAAATGTATTTCAAATTTTTAAAACTTACGAACTAAAATAAACTTAATTATATAATTTTACATACGCAGATATTTTAGATATATGTATGTGTACATATAATTGCAACTTTAGTAACTTATGTAGAAGAGATACACGTACAGGGTTAAACCAATCAAAACTGACACAGAAGTAACACATATCCCAAATTGAAAAATCCAAACTATATAATAACAACACATAGTCAGCAAAAGGAAAATGGAGAGAAAGGAATATTGAGGGCCGGTGTGGAAAGTCAACACTTGTCAGTGTTCAGGCAACCTTGTTCAAGACAGAGGAACTCCTGCCCCTGAGATAGGTGCCTCCAGTTCCTACAGGAGATAAAGCCAAAAGAGGTATGGAAACTTGGGCTGTGCTCCCTGGCTGGCATTTGCTCATGGACTGACTAAATGGCCTCGTGGTAGTTGGGCCCCCTTGGTAGTTGTACATCACAATATTATTATTCAATACACAGTAGCCTTTGTTCTCTTCATCTGCATCTTTTGATGTGGATAAACCTTGTCTGAGAAATAAATCACATATATTGATCAGGCCTAGACAAGACCCCTGTCCGAGCAGCTGATTGGTCTCCATTGGTAGCATTTAAATAAATTCCTCCAACACATAGCACAAATATTTACGGTTCAACCACAGTTTTAGCTTTCTTCATGCATTGCAAACATGTAACTTAAATGTAAATATAAAATCCTTGTTAAGTATTTTTTAGTAACATGCCAAAATTTATATAAATAAATAAGTGGGGTCTCCTTCAAAAGATCTTTACGGGATCTTTCATTATATACTTACTATATTTATGCTTCCATTGCTCAAAGCACAGATATTTCTCTTCATTAAGAAATGTCTTTAAAGTTTGCAATTCATTTTTTTGAAGGACTATACCTTAACTTAGCACTTAGCTGCTAACAAAGCAAATTATAATGAAACACTTTCATATTTTCAAGATGTATTTGATGTTGAGATACAGTCAAAAGCCTCTTAGAAGCAAGTCCCAGTGACCAGTCCATGAAATATGATTTTTAATCTAAATCAAGCTAAACTAATGAAGCTAATATAAGAAATATATGTACTATTTATAAAGGTACATCTATTCATAAGAGACTCAGAAACTGTTTTGATTAAAAGCAGAATGTTTAGAATAGGAATGTGGTTTTAATCAGTAGCTATTTTGAACCACCACACCTACTCTACTAGATAAATTCTGGCTTATGTAATTAAAACTCTCTCACTAGAAATTATCTCACTGTTAACCTGAGACTTAAAGTATACAATTCTTCACTAAATTTCCACCTGATATTCTAATATTTTTTTATTCTTTGGTCTTACTTGACACTTATCTAGACTTTATGGGACTGCCCTATATCCAGCCTCCTAAGAGATCTGAGGCACTGTCACATGTGTTCTGTGGGGTTCCCAAAATTCCTTAAGCACGAGATCCACTGACGTAGACATACGGTATATATACCATGACCAAAATTCAAGTTATGTCATATGATACCTGGTTTGACACAATCTTACAACTAAAAATACAGAACCTGGGGGCATGATAGAAGAGACAGAGAAGAACAAAATGAACAATTTACTTCAAAAGGTGTGAGAAAATGTAAACTTGGGAAATTGCCCCCATTCAAAAAGCTCAGTCTCTGTTGGTAAACATTTGTCAAACATTTGTCAAACAATCCCACTTGTGTATGAAACATAAATTCTATGTAAATAATCACATCATCCTCTTTCATTTCATAAATATTGTATCCATAAAAGCTTCAACTTAATATGCCTGTCTGCCATGATAGTCATAAGCTACTTGACCTTGTAAGGTGATGAAATTCTTGAAGATTATGTTTTTTTATATACATATGCATTATGATGGTTCAGGGGTCTTTCAAATTTTATACTTGAGGAAACTCTTATAAAATTAAGAAAGCAAGAAATTGCTTAGATTTTTTAAAAAATTGTTTGATTTTCTAATGAAAAAAACCTAGGTAATAGAAGACATTTATATAATCCACAACCCATACCAGAACAGTTTTACTTTTATAAAGCTCTGAAAACTGAAGGAATCGTATTTGGGAAGTTAAGCTGTTTATATCATATATTGAACAACATATGATATAAACATATGACTTGTATATCTAGTAAGGCCATGTTAGACAAAATTTTTCCCTATATTTACTTCTGACACAGGTCCACTGATTGCATATACAGACTGATAAGTGACAAAATTATCCTCAGCAAAGACAAATTGAGCATCTTACAGTATAAACAGAGCACATGGTACTATAAGTAAAAATACGGTAATAATAGTAACAGAAGCTGACATTTACTGGGGTAAACACTTCACATGCATTTCTTCAACAGATTAACCCCTATGACATAAGTCATATTAGTCCCTAAATTTTAAAGGTGAAATCACACAAACTCAGAGATGTTAAGGAACTCCCCTTTGGTCACACAGTTACTAGACAGTGGATCTGGGATTTGAATCAAAATAATCTGAATCCAAAGCCTATCACCCTTGACCACTATGCAATACTGTCTAACCCAAAGAAGAAAATAAGTTTTTTCACACTTTTAGAATTTCAGCCCAGAAGAAAGTTTATAATTACTAATACTTTAGGTGATTGTCAGTTTCCATAAATAGTAGAAACTTAACTTTTAAAAACACACCTATTCTTAGAGCAACTTATTATGAAATAATTTAGAGAACAGGAATGAGTATGCTCTTAACAAACTCAGTTGCCGTTATAATGCATTTTCTTTGCAAACCAACCTGAGATCATTTTTTAACTATGCTAAAATTGAACAGGTGATCTGTCAAAAGATTATTTTATTAAAAAAAAGAAAAAGAAAAAAAAAACATTTTAATAGCTCAACCATGAGACATTTTAAAGTTCTTAGTACTTAGAAGTAGCCATGGGATATTCATTCTCCCCCAGATTTGTATTTTTAGACTGATTGGCATTTAGGTTCCTCAAAGGACTCTATTAAAAAGTCTGCAGTTTAGGCCAATTTGCGTTCTGATTGTAAGTAACTGGAAAATAGATCAACAGATAAGCCAATTTTATTAACAGAGTAACAAAAGATTCTGGAAACATCAACAATCAACACACAAGGTAATTCCAAAGAGTAAAGTCCTTCTCTCCCATCCACAGGGAGGAGCTCTCCCTTGCTGGCCAATGGTGTCTCCCTAGCACCTGGTTCCAGGCTGCCTGAGCTCAAAGAGAGCTAGACCTTAGAGAGATGTAGAGCCAAATGCCTTCCCTGCACATGTGCAGATGAGCATATTCATAATACATTCGACTTTTCTGATACCTCAGTATGCTGATTCATTGGAGAATTATGAGTCAAGTAATGTCCCAGGAGAGAGCTGTACCTACTCATTCATTCACACAAGTATAATAACAAGAACCATGTAGATGCAACATCCAAAGAGCACTTCACATATGAAGCACTACATCTAATTACCCTTTACCTGAGACTCTGAACTTCGAATCTGTTTTTTAAAATCTCATTAGAAGAAGTTGGCAAGCTTCTATGGCTCATCACATTAGGGTAAGAGCATAATTTATTACGTGTCAGTTAGAAATAACTTCAGTGTCTCTTCTGATGGCTTTTGAAGTGTATGGTTTATGGAATTCACTTTTTAAAATAAAAATTTCAACCAATTTGCTTTCATTCCTAAAAAGGAAGAACACTGTAATTGTGGCAGATACTTCTTAGATTTGGGTGACAATAAAAACTTTAAGTTGTGCTTCCATCCCTGAGTTTTTTTTTTCCAAAGTCCAGCCAGCAAGTGGTTTCTGAGCACCTACTGTATACATAGCGTAGCATTGAGCACCTACCGTATTTATGCATAGATTGGTATGTAACCAAGGAGACAACCAAGTTTCCGAAGCATGGAGGGGGGGGGAACAAAGAAGCAAACTTCAGTATTTACTGTTGAAATGTGTATAATTTATAAGTTTCTTAGAAAAATCAAAGAGAACAATTGCACAGTAGTATACTTTGGTCTTGAGGATCTGACTTTTCAGTCGCAAGTAGACTGGACTCTATAACGATTGGCTGCAGTTTATTCTGCTCTCTCCTCTTAATGCTATTTTATTCCACAAAATCTACGTTTTCTTTCAGAACAATGAATGAGAGAGCATCTCTTTAAAAACCACTCCTAAGCTTTCCCCCAAACCAGCCCATACACACGCGCTCCTCTTTCGTGGGCACGTGTCCTTCCAAAGCTGGGCTGGAAACCCTCTCACCTGAAAAAAAGTTTGGAGAAGACGCTGGCCTTTTCCAGAGGCGACCTCTGCATGGTCTCTACGGCGCTGGGGTCCCTGATGGGGCGGGCTGGGCTCGAGCTTCTAATCACAAACGCCCTACTCCTCTCGGTTCTTGCCGCTCACCCCTTTTTCTCTGACCTGCTGTGATGTCATTTGCTTCCAACTCCCCCCACCCACCCCTAACCCACACGCCTCCCCTTCCTATCGCTCTTTCCACCGCCTCCACTGCCCAGGTTGAAAGGCGACCGCTGCCTAGGCCGGCCCCAAATTTGCTCCAGCGGCTTTCTCCACCCCCTCCGCACCCCGCCCGCACCGGGACCGCTCCTTCCTTCTCACCTCCTTCCCTCCCTCGCCGCCCCGCGCCTCCCTCCCCGGATTCTCACCCCCAGCCTCCCTCCCTCGCGCGCGCTCCTTCCAGGTGGGGGTCCTTACTGTCCGGCACCAACCCGGCCAGCAGGTGAACGACAGTCACCCCGGCTCTCCAGATCCAGTCCGCGACACTCGATGACACAAGAAGCCACCGTCGGCTGCAGAACCAGCCCCGGGGGGATCCTCCGGGACCCTTCTACGCGCCAGGTTCCGCCGGCCCGGCGACGGCTGCGCCAGCTACCTCGAGCCTTCCTCCTCCTGCTCTTTCCGCGAGATTCGAGCCGGGTTCATGTTACGTTTGCAAGGTGCATTTTGGAAAGAGAAGGAAAATATGTCTTTCATGTATCAAAAATACAGCCTTAGAGAGCCGGCAAGTTCCGCGGCAGCGTCTGTCTGCTGCGTTCCCTTCAGCCCTGCTCGTGCGCGTCCCCGGGGAGACCCCAGTCTTGTTAGTTTCAGGCTTAGGTGAGCTCCACGCAGGCACAGACACAGTAGGGGACACCTTAGGGAGAAAGAAAATCTTACAAGGAGGTAAGAGAAGATACTGCTTTGTCTATTACCCGCCCAGGATTTGTCCGTTGTCTGTCTTACTTTTTTTAGTCCGGTTTGCGTTTTTAAGGAAGGCTTTTGTGTGTCTTAGCGAGAATGACAAGTAGACAGTGTGTAAACTAACCCGCCTCCTATAGATCCCCTCGTCTCAGTCGGCTAAGCGTCTTGACTAGTTCGCTGAAAAGAATCCTGTCTTTGGAGCGAATGTAGCGTGTTAATTTTGACCTGAGTCAGATAAACGCCACCTTCCACTCTGAGGGCATTTAGACTCTCCCAAGCGTGGGAGCCACCTTCCAAGTTTTTGGTGTGAGGATTGTGCGCCGCCAGTCTGAGGGCGTTTAAAGAGTCAAGACAAAATTCCCCAACTCCATTGCGTAAAAGTCAGTGCACGTTGAGTTTGAATTGAAAAATTCAAACGAAAGTAAAAATTTTGGCCTGACTACTTTATTGACTCCGTATCTCAGGCAAAGGTGGTATTTACTTGTGAGTTCCTTTATTGTTGACTTGTGGTCACCCAAATACAGTACACATAAAATGTACATTCCATAATAACAGAGAGATAAGAACGTGTCTTTAAATCAACAAATGTGTTCAGCAGGTTTTTACAGCTTTGCTTTGCATATCAATGTTATCCTTTTTTCCTGGTAATTTAAAGTGGGTTTTAGAAACATTTAAATGTTATTAATCTTAGTTTGAATAGTATAGAAAAGTAAAGCAAAGGAATAAACTAAATTGCATAAACTTAGACATCAGGAAGGAATTTCCACAGTTCTAACTCATAATCTATTGCTTCATAAAGTGCACCTGTATTTTCCTCTCTCCAGAATGACAAAAATCGAGACTCTATCTTTGCCATTGACTTTTTCCAGGTATGTGATTAGACTCATTCTATCTACTTCCCCACCCCTGCTGTGTTGTTTGCTTTATAACTATCAGTGTGATCCATCAAATATAATGCACTTCTTTTGAAATAAATTGGTAATTAGTTCCTCTTTGTTATCAACAAGCAAGTGATAATAAAGGAAGTAAGAATTACATTCCAAGACAATCATAGTGGCTACAGGCATCACTCATATTAAGCTTTTTTTTTTTTTTGAGACAGAGTCTCACTCTGTTGCCCTGGGTAGAGTACTATGGAGTCACAGCTCACAGCAACCTCAAACTCTTGGGCTTAAGCAATTCTCTTGCCTCAGCCTCCCAATAGGCGCTGGCCACAATGCTGGCTATTTTTTGTTGTTGTTGTTGTCATTGTCGTTTAGCTGGCCCAGGCCAGGTTCAAACCAGCCAGCCTAGGTGTATGTGGCTATGCCCTGCCCACTCATATAAACCTTATATCCACCGTGTAAATAGGTGTTGTTATCCTCAGTTTTCATTTGAGGAAACAGACAAGAGAAATTAAGTAAATGCCTGTAATGACAGAGCTAAGATTCAAACCTAGGCCTAATTCCAAACCAGCACTCCCATTAGTTGTAATATTGCTTCTAACCATATATTTATGCTGCATGTATTTACGTACTGTCTCTTACACACCAAAACAGTCTTTCTCCTCATATTAGTTCTATTAAATCATAATTTTTAGACATTCAACAATGAGATAGTAAAGCAGAAACTTACAAACGAAGTCATCACAAGAGCTACGTATTTAATAAATGAAATTTAACTATAATATTCTATTTTAATTGTTTACACATGTGTGCATAGGAAGACCCTAGGTTTTTGTCATATAAGATTATAGCCCAAAGTGGTAAAGATGGTAAATTATATATGTATATTTTTCCTCAATAAAAAATATTTTGAAAGATTATATCCTAAAATTTTTTTTGGTAGAAATAAAACTTCACTCTTCAAACTTTAATATTCTGTTATTCTCATATTCTGTTAGCAGAAATGTCCAAACTAACTGAGATATGATATTCAGGATCTGCATCTAGGTATAAACTGGAATGCAGACTCATGCACTAAAGAAGTGTCCAAATATGGCTGAAGGTCAGGACTGAAATCTTAAATGTGACTCTGAGACATCAGCAAAAGGAAAGAGATCAATGAGCCAGGGTGGTAGCAAGAAATGCTGAAGCTCTTCCCTCCAGGCTGCTCAAATGCCAGCTCACATCATTTATAACAATAGTATAATGGTTTACATTTGTTGGACACATACCACATATGCAAGGTATAATGACGAATACCTAGCAAGATTTTCCTTTTTTAATCTTTACAACACCTTTATAAGATGAGTGACTCCTTCTTTATCAATATATTGCAGATGAAGAACTTGAAGTACAAAAAGTTTAGTAATTTTCCCTAGCAAGTTGCACAGCTAATAATAGTAGAGGAAACTGGGATTTGAACTTAAAACAGTCTGTTGCCTGACCCAAGCATTTGATGACCATACGTACTTCCCCTAAAGAATTTCCTAATATTTTAAGTAGAAGGAGTGGCCATTCGTGTGGCATTTTAAAGGTACATTAAAAAGAAGCAGAGGAACAGGTGAAAGCCAACATTTATTTCGTACCTGCTATGTAGGCTGCAATGTGCCAGGTGTTTCTTGTAAATGATCTCAATATATGAAAGACTGTAAGAGAAAACCTTCCTGTCAAACATTACTCAGCCTGCCAGGAGATGGCCAAGTTTCATCATTAGCTACCATGAGTGTGAACTTTCATGATACTTTTCTTATCTGTCATGTTCAGCTTAGTTTGAGTGTGTTCTTCAAATTGTTTCCTGAGTAGGCTGTAATAGTGGTAAGTGGGTAGCAATCATGAGTGCACTAAAACCTGGAAAAGCAGAAGGAGGAAAGAAAAAGTCACTGCCATTAAGGAAGAAAAGCTCATCAAAAAATAGAAGGCAAGGCCTCATCAGCTTCACGTGCATCAGCTGGTTGTGCTTATAAATTCATCTAAGCTGGATGAGTAAGAACAGCCACACTCTTCAACAGTGCACAGTGATAACCCAGGATACAAATACATAAAAGACAAAAGATATCTCAGGACTGGAAAGAGGTGTCCCAGTACACAACGATTAAGACAGATTGTTATTTCCCTTTACTGCTTCCAGCATTACGTTTGGTCTGAGAATTCTGTTTATAAACACACGCACACACAAACTTCTATTTGTATACATACGAAACCCTTCTTCCCCACAAACTCCCTGGAGATAGAGATTGTGTCTTCTGTTTTCCTTCGAACTTACTTCTTATTTAGTAATACAGTTTATACAATCAAATGACAATTTTATCTTGGGATTACTGACCTAATAGTTGAAATGTCAAATTTAGAACACTTAGGGGAACTCTGAGGGTGCTCATTATACCATTACTCTTCCAGCAAGCAAGACCTTGGCTCTAAGACAGAAGTGTGGATGAAAGCAATGTCTCCCCCCTTCAAAATAATGTTCATCCAGGTTCTCTGAACATGGTAGCAGGGTATAATAGAAAGATCTTGGGTTTAAGGGCATAAAGAGCTAGTGTTTCAATCTTGGTGGCACAATTTACTTAGTTTTGTAAATTACTTAATCTGTGTCTCAGTTCCCTTTTCTGAGAATGAGCTTAAAGATGATCACCTCGTAAGACTGTTGAATGGATTAAGGCAGGGAATCTCAAATGTGGTACTATTGACATTTGGAGGCAGATAATTCGTTGAATGGTGGGGATGCTGTCCTATGTATTGTAGCATGTTAGGCATCAACTCTAGCTTCTAGCCACTGGGTGCTGGAAGAACCAGATACATTCCCAGGTTGTGACAACTAAGTCTATCTCCAGAATTTGCCAAATATCTGGGGGAGGGTGTGCAAAATTAATTAAATGTGATATATATAACAAATATAAAGACTTGGAACCATATAAATGCTGAATAAATGTTAGAAATTTTCATTATGCATCACTGTTTATAAAGAATGCTACAGAAAACAACTCCCTAAAGGGTGTCACAATTCTCAGGAACACTGAGATCTCAATCCCTCTGCAATTCAGATCTGATATTCAAATTAGACAAAAAGAAGATAAATCAAGTACCCTTTTACAAATGTGAGATAATTTTGATTTACTATTTTTATATGGTGAGAATGTCCTTACTCTTTTTGGCTCTGAAATTACATTTGAAAGCTTTGTTTTTTTGGTTGCTCTAATTTTCAGCTCACCGACAGCAGAATGTTTGTAACAACTGTGTTACAACTATGGAATTTGGCACCCTGGCGGGTCTTCTATAATGCAGAGGTAGTCCTGACAAAGGAAATCTTAAAGATGTTGGAGCTGTACAAAACGGGATCATATTAATGCCTCTCATGCACTGAAACGATCATGAACCATATCCAGAATACAACTTTGTCATGAATATAAAAGCTGACAGATCTTCTGGGATTTTCGAAAGCTGCTGTTTGTGAAGTGTTTGATTATGTATGTTGGTTCCCTTCTCATTTTCCTACTGAAGCTTTTTTGGAAATGAGAGAATTCATAGCACCAGTTTAAATTTTTATTGGTGATATCATGCTGAAAGCCAGATGCCATCTATAAAATTAAAACAATGGTTTTATAAATTTGAATTTGAAGAGGGAAAGTGACTTTTCTCACATGAGTTCTTGGTAATTTATGTGCTATGTAGAAGAGTTACATTTAAAAAGGCAATAGAGCACAGCAAATAGAATGGTGGATTATTGACTAATCTGTAAGTATTGTCTTCCAAACAAATAATCAGCAAAATCAAAAAGAGGTAAATCAGAGCATTTGAAATACAGAAAGAGAAGAATAGAGAGAATATTTTATGGAGCGTCCATTCACCGACCTCAGAAGAAAAGAAGAAAAAGAAAAGAAAAATCTCTTTGTTGTTTGTGGACACTAACAGTAGCTCTGAAAGTCTCAGCTGCTAAAGTCCAGTGCATTATATTCTTCTTGTAGTCTGATATCTGATAAAAATCAATATGCAAGTTCACCCGAAAAGGGAAATCATCCTCCTTCCACCCTATTCATGGAAGAGTTTGACATTCAGAGATTTATGCCACTGAATGAAGTTGTGGACAGTATTTTCAGCTATAACTTTTCTCAAAGCAATTTATTTATGATCATTTCTTACACCAATCTATGATAAACAAAGAAACAAGGACAGGCTATGAAGTCATTTACTCAAGGAAGGGTTTTTGGCCTGGGAAATTATAATTGGAGGATTCACAGGATTAGGGTCTCCTTTCTGATTTTCTTTAACTTACTCTGCATAGATAGAGTCAATGATGTCTTGTTATGTTAGGGCACAATGCTAGCCAGTTATTGATCTTCAAGTTCAATGTCATTGGTGAAACTACAGTGATTAATCCATATAGTCAGAAGGACAACCAGTTCTTGGCTCAGTGACTTTGGTTCCTGGAACAAGAAGATCCGTCTCCACAGCCTGCATCCCTGTGTCTGACACCGACTGGAATCTCCTTATCCCAAAGACTGTTGAGAGGCAACACTGATGAACTGATAGCAGAACATTTTGGAACTCTTGTTTACATGTGCAAAAATTACATTTAAAGATATGTATGAGAATTGCATAAATCCTTTCTGTTACAAAGCATATTATGCTAAAGAAATAAAATCAAATTGATACATTTATATCTTTTTTATTTAAACAAATTTGAATTTTTACAAAGTTTTACCTAAAAATGTAGATTTTTTTGAAATAAAAGTAAATTAAGTTTACCATAATCCTGTCTTCGTAAAACAACAAAAAAAGTCCTGTGCTGTGTATACTTGTTTGCTACATAAGTTGCATCCTATGACTCAGAAAAGACCCTATAAGGCTGTTATATTTTATTGTCAACACCCCATTTTACAAAAGAAAAGACTGACATACAGAGGTTAATCAAGAAAGAGACTAGAATTTGAGCAGACCCAGTGATCTGACTCTGCAGCTGAGCACTTAATCACTGTGCCTTGTATACAGTTAGACCATGAAGAACAGTTTTATTTGTTTAACTAAGAGGATGTGCCTTTTACAATTTGTTTTCTTGCTTCTCTGTTTAAATGAAAACAGGGACTTATTGCAAAGGAGATTTTTCTTCACTTTGTTTTCTTCATTTCTTCTAAGGTCATTGAGTGGATGCTCTTCATTAGAGAAATGGAAAGTATCTACAAGGAGGGGAAGAACAACAAGATCTTCTCTGTGGCTTGTACTTTTATTTCTTTTTAGGTTCAGTGTAGTTAGAATCTATTTGATGCATTGAGACGACCCCAGTTGGAGTATTCAAATAGAGATACCAAGGATCCCCAAGGGGTGGGCAACCTGTGGCCTTCCAATTCCAAGATTGTTCTTCTTTTTTTTTCTTTTTTTTGAGACAGAGCCTCAAGCTGTCACCCTGGGTAGAGTGCCATTGCATCATAGTTCATAGCAACCTCCAACTCCTAGGCTCAGCCTCCCAAGTAGCTGGGACCACAGGTGCCTGCCACAATGCCAGGCTATTTTTTTTTCTTTTTTGGTTGCAGCCGTCATTATTGTTTGGCAGGCCCAGGCTGGATTTGAACCCACCACCTTAGGTATATGTGGCTGGTGCCTTAGCCACTTGAGCCATAGGCACCGAGTCAAGATTGTTCTTTTTTTAAGCACCAAAGGGTGGCAAGAAAATCTTCACCTTTTCTCTGCACCCCTTTTAATAGAATGGTATGCTCTGTAAAATTTGGATTCAGTCAAAAGGCTGTATCCATGGATTCAGAGGCCACAGGTGCCCTAAAGATAAAGGGGTGCATGTACTGTGAGAGAAAGGGTTTAATGCCAAGGCCTACTACATGTTGGAAGATGGGTTTTTGCAGCTGAAACTGGAAGTTGGCCTTCACTGCTCATCCTTAAGTGCTGGGTGGGCTTTGGAAGCTACTATTGCAACTTTGGAAGTCCAGGTATAAAGTAGTACTGGTGACACCAAGGCTTGGAGAATGAGCTTCACCTTCCTCCATGAACTGCCGTGACCTATGCAGGGATCTGTTCCAATGGTATGATAAGGATAACAGTGAACTGGGATGATGCATTGGACTCTGTGGGAGGACCTATTTTCATCAGTGACACAATGCTGTGATGACAGGGACTCCTGCAGCAGAAAATGGGATAGAGCATGTGACAACAGACTACACAGATCCTCCATATTCTCCCTTCTCTGGTATAAGGAAATTGAAATCACCCTTTTGAACCAAGAAAACACTGTGGTTCATAGACAATTTGAGGTAGAGAAATCGCTTAAGGGAAAGTTTTGGGAATTTTCCTAACTGTGCTATTTGAAAGTTAAAAATAGATGTGACCTTATTTGTACCCCAAAAAGTGGGTAAAAGGAGACATACAGATATTCGTATAAGCATTGAAAATGCCTGGAAAGATATGAGTCCTTCATAATCATCTTATGCCAAAAGTTTCCAAACTTTTTAAATAATTTTTTTTTCCAAATAAAGAAAAAAATGTCCATATCTTGGGAAGTAAAGTGACTCTCTGGCTCTGTTATATTTTTGAAAACGCTATAGTGTTTCACCTCTATGCCTGGCAGGGAACACAGCAAACAAAACAGAATTCTGCTGCACATTCCCACACCCTTCACAGATGGAAATTTTACTAAAACTCTGACAAAGGGCAGTGCCTGTGGCTCAGTGAGTAGGGCACCAGCCCCATAAACCAAGGGTGGCTGTTTCAAACCTGGCCCCCCACCAAACTGCAACAAAAAATAGCTGGGCGTTATGGCAGGTGCCTGTAGTCTCAGCTACTCAGAAGGCTGAGGCAAGAGTCACCTAAGCACAAGAGCTGGAGGTTGCTGTGAGCTGTGATGCCACAGCACTCTACCGAGGGAACAAGTGAGACTCTGTCTCTTTAAAAAAAAAAAAAAAAAAACCAACTCTGACCAAGCAAAATATTAGTTGTCTGAGCCCATAGAAAATTATAGGCATCAAAGTCTCCTTTGCTTATTCTGACTCTCTTCAGCCCTGCAAAATCTACAGTAACCCCCAAAGCTGCCTTCAACTTCCTTTCTTTTGTATTCGTCCCAGGCCTGACTTCTTCTCCATTCCTGTCTTAACATTGAAAACAAAATCTTCTCCAGGGTCTTTAAAGATAGTCACAAAGATGCCTTTTGGGAATGTAAGAAAAACACTTTCATCAGGTGAGTTTGAACATTTAATCCATAACCAGATCCCTCCACCACTAGTTCATTAGGAGTTAATGTTTTGTAAATTCTAGGAGTTACCTTGTGTAAGTGCCACATTTCATTGTTTGCATGTTAAGAGCAATAATTTTTAAATGTAAAATAATACACAATTTTTAGAATTCTATTTTGGCTTTAAAAAGATACTAGCAGTCTCGAAAATGGAAGCATCTCAGTCTTGCTTCTGTAAAGGGACCCTGGAAACTCCCTAAGGCGTGTGAGGTGTGAGAGTAGGGCTGTCCAGGCCCTGTCAGTGTGGATTCCTTGCCCGAAGCAAAGCAGGAACTCTATTCCTCATGCCCCTCATGTCAGACGATCTGTACGCCCTCAATGCTAATGGGGAACAGAAACCTTGAACCTTTCTGCACCTGCCTCATGCTTGGTAGTGTGGGAACCCAGTAAATGACAGCTCCCTGGAGGAAAGCCAAGCCACAGTGGAACACCCAGTCCCATTCTGCAGGCTCATCACCGGCCACCAGGCCAACCATCGGCTGTGATTACACTGCTGTGTTTTTCAAGGCCCAGTTTGGTCAGGATTCTAATTGTCTTTGGGAATTCTTTTTATTAATTACCTATCAAATAATATAGTAAATGATTGTTGGACATTATTTGTCTGGTCTAAAATGGGACAGGGAAAAACTGCATATTTGATTATTCATTCTATCCTGCTTGTTTTTAAGAAAGTGAAGACTTTTTAAAACTGTGGGAAAAAAAACGTGAAATAAATGTAAATATCTGAGAAAAACTATAGACCTCTACTCGATCACCTGAATGTATTCTTACACAAACTCAAATGAATTTGAGGTATATAACATTTTGGATAATTCAAGAAAAATGGAATATTTTCTGACTCTGTTTCTGTATTCATTCATAATTAAATGCAAAATAAACTTTCCATTAACTGTGTGAGGAAACAAACTTTAGATATCTCATTTTAAAATATATTGTCTATCAAACAGCATGGCACAAGGGTTTAGAGCTCACACACTGAGTGTGATCTAAGGTTTCTTCATTTGTAAAATGGGGAGAAATGAGAGGTTCTAGTCCCTACACTTATAGGAAGAATGAAATGAATTGACATAAAAGTAAATAACTTAGCACATACCTAGGATAAGTGCTCAATAAAGTGTGTGTGTTTCAAATTTCGTATCTTCACACTAAAGGCTCACTGATTGCTAAACTGACTCTTCCATGATTATTTTACATGAAAGAATGAAATGTGCATGCTATAATTATTGTGATGTTCGAAATGCGTATGTTCTCAACCAGTTTTTTGTTTGTTTGTTTACTTGCTTCTTTCAAAAATAAGGGGAAATAAAACTGAACAATAAATCAACAAACTGCCCAATTAAAAAGCAAGCAAAACATCTGAACAGAGAACACAGCAAAGATATCCAGATGGCACATAAGCATATGAAAAGATACTCGTCATGATTTGTCATAGGGGAATTGCAAATTAACACAATGAGATAGCATTATTCACTTTTTAGAATGGCTAAAATCTGACAGCACAGCCACTTTGTAATACCTTTTGGCAATTTCTTACAACTTATTATATAATCTAGCAACTATGTTCCTAGGAATTTACTCCACTCATTTGAAAACATACGTTAATACAAAAATTTTCATGTAAATATTTATAGTAGCTTTATTCATAATTGCCAAAAGTTGGGTGGTATACTTCAATTTTTATTACTAGTTAGTAATAAAAATAATGAACTATCAAGCCACAAAAAACAGATGAATCTTAAATGCATATTGTTAATGAAAAGAAGCCAGTGTGAGAATCATCATACTGTACGATTTCAATTATATGCATTATGGAAAGGGCACAACTCTGCAGAGATGGTAAACAGATCAGTGAATGGTTGGGAGTTTGGGAGGGGAAAGGTTGAATTGGCAAAGGACAAGGGATATTTTTAGAGCACTGAAACTATTCTATATAACCCTGTAATGGTGGATACATAATACTATGACTTGTCAAATCCCACAGAACTCTACAGCACAAAGAATGAACCTTAATATATGTGAGTTAAAAAAAAATCATGTAGGAGATTGGAGAGAGGGATAACCCCAGGATGGAGAGAAGAATGCAACAAAAGAATCTACCTGTTTTACTGATGTATGAAACAACTTCACTAAAAGGAGTGAGGGTGAAATATTCTGACATAAGTAACTCTGGAAATGAGAAGCGTCTATAAAACTAAAGGTAAAAAAACCTATCTACATAATAAGCACTACTGTAGTTGACAAACTTATGTCCCACAAGGGTACATGTAATCATTCTGGAACCACTATACACTTATACTGGAAATTAAAATTTATGTAGCTGGCAGATGGTGGAGGCCGGGTGTTTCACTATTAGATAGATAAGTAAGAGGGAGAGGCTAGAATTGAATTATCATCAGATAATAATTAGAATTGAAGACACCATATGAACTCATGTTTAGCCTAATAAAGATACAGCTGGTTACATATAGAAATACTATAGAACACATAGGCTAGTACACACACATATAATTCCTTGTTCTGTCAGTTGAGAGGGACTAAAAGCAATGACATCTCAATAGCAGCCAGTAAGTACGCCATGGTGTCCAAGATCTTGGTTTCTAACACCATTCTCCAATAAAAGGAACCATAACTTTAGTTAATACTAACGTATCAATATTGGTTCATTAATTGTGACAGACTTAGCATAACAATGTAACATGTCAATACTAGGAGAGACTGGACTTAGTGTATACAGGACTTTTCTTTAGTATCACGATTTTTTCTGTAAATCTAAAACTATTCTAAAATAAAATTTTTATTTAAAAAATAAAGTAAAATATTTTCACTGATCTTTGGAACATTGTCTATGCAACAACTAATTACTAATAATTTAAAACTTTGACTATCTTTTTTCTCTTTTTGCTTGTCTTTTTTTCTTTTCTTTTTTAAAATTTCAGATTAAAAAGCTTTAACAATCTTTACTACCTAATATTAATCTCAACTCCAGTGAGATGTTCCTATGTTATTTTAGTATTTTCAAGATTAATAGTCTTCATATTTATTTTTCTTAATTAATTATTTCTCTTACAAGATGACCATAGGATCTAGGGCTTAGAGCATGAACTATGTAAGTCTAGAAAACTGGCTTCAAATTGGATTACTCCATGACCTTAAAAACACTTTCTACCCCCAGTGGGAAATAAATCATGTAAAAAACAATAATCAATGACTATTTCTTAAAAATAAAACAAGCAAACAAAAACCCAAGACATTTCTTGATCCCAAGAAAACTCACAGGAAAACTAAAATCTTCATATTTCCTTATTAACCCAGAACAATCAAACTGACCTGCAATTATTCAACAATCTATGGCCATTATTGAGAAAATGGAATTCAAGCATGCCTAAGTTTCAAGGTATTATTAACTACTCACTATGACAGTTTTGACTTAAAAATAAAAAATGAGTTTGACCAAAGTTGTGACAAATTTATACTCCTGTTGCATTGTGTAAAAAACATTTGGATTTTGGATTCTAGAAAAATATCGTATTACAAGAGATTCAACTTCAAAGCTCTTTCTATTTTCTCTTGAAAATATTTTACTTATAAAATTTATTTCTAACTGCGTAATTCATTTTGCATCTCTTCACTTGTTCTACTCTCTTCTATATTTACTATCTTAACCTTCAGCTTTAAATATTTAAGTAGGATTGATACAAACAACAAAGAAATGTTATTATTTTTTTTTTAAAAAGCATTTTGGAAGTAGTTGAAGTTGTCCAGTAATAGTTTTTAGACCTATAAAAAAACATTTGGTAAAACATGTTTTGAAAATAAAATGTTTTTCTTTGTGGAATAACTAACATTTTAAAGTCATTCAAGTATAAAACACATATCGTTTTTCCTGTTTTGTTTTCCAATTTGAAGCAAACCCACACTGTGTATCCATGATAAACAAAAGACAGGAAATTAATTTGTCTTAAGTCTCTAGTGTGTCAGACGTTTTATGTGCTTTTTATCCCCCACCTAATTCTCTCAAGATCCTATGAGACAATTATTATTACTGTACTATTTTACTCTTGAAAATAAATTTCAAAGAATCTTTAACATACTTACCTATAGCCTCATATCTAGCATAAGCAGTTCTGGCTTAGATCTAATCGATTTCAATCAATCGATTTCAATCGATTTCACTCTTTTTCACTATACTGTTATTGAGCAAAATGTTGTTCAATAAGCTAAAATCATTGAGAAAGGAAATTGTAGGATTAATTTCTTTTAAATGTTTAACTAGAGACCTTAAACTAAAGACAAAACCCTTTTTACTGTGTAACACCTGTAAAATAATTTGAGCTGGAAAATTCAACTAACTTTGTAACATTACACAGATTTTTGGCATTTTGCATAGGAGACTGTATCCCGTTCCCTTGAGTCTGAAGAGGCCCATTTCACAGTGTGAAGGGTAAGGAAGGAAAGAAGGAGTTAAGAAGCAAATCCTCTTCTTACCCTTGCCACACTCAGAACACTTCTCATTCAAAAGCTCAGGCCAGGGCTCAAACCATTGTCCAGTGCCTATGGTGGGAAGAAGATAAATTATGAGTGTGGAGGGTAATGAAAGTTTTGTTGGGCTTAGGTGTAGAATGCTATGTGGTTATGTATAAATAAGAACACATACTGGGCTTTGTTTTCAAACATTGCATAGAATGATAAAATTTATAGTCTTTTAAGATAAGACAAATTTTGAGTTTTTGTTGAAGACTTCAAAATGGTTGAGACTATGTTGCATATTTCACAACTATATAATCAGTATGATTTTTTTTCTGGACATAAATGTTCATCTTCTGATGCTGGTTGACCATATGTATGTACTTACTTAACTAGGAAGTACTGAATAATCTGAGAATGATCCTTTCAGGCATACTATCGTATGTGCAAACTATCTCCTTGACATTTGTCCTCAGGTTTTATAACACTATCCTCACTTTTTTCCATAAAATTCTAAATTGATAACATTTGCATATCAATACTTAGCAAATTGCATATTGATTCCTATGTTTAAGTTACCCTATGATTTGTTTAAAATGTTCTTTATGGGATTTACTTAAAAATAAATTATAAGTTAACAAAATGCTTTTTACTTTTCATAAATCAAAAAATTAGTAAAGAAATGAGATAAGGAGAGAAGTACAGGCAAGAGTTATTCATATGACAATGTACTTCCAGTCGGAGAAGAACATTTAGTGCTACTACACATTTTGAAGTGTTCTTGGTATATAATAAATTTTTAATAAATGCAAAAAATTAATAGTTAATTAATCAATAAACTTGATAAATAAACTTATCTTTTAAGTTATATATTTATATATCCCCTGGGAGTGATTCTTGCAGAGGATGTTTCAAAATCACCACATTTCATGTAGGTCAGTTACTCAAACTTCACCAGTGCTTGTTTCCGATCCATCTCTCGGGGGTGTTCCTTTAAAAATATCATATCTCTTAGGTGTATAGGGGTAGGAGAAAAGGTTGATCCCATTTGTTAAATTTTTTTTCTCTCTCTATCTTTCTTTCTTTCTTTATTTTTTGAGACAGAGTATTACTCTCTTGCCCCTGGGTAGAGTGTCCTAGCATTATAGCTTACAGCGATCAATCTCAAACTCCTGGGCTCAAGCAATTCTCTTGCCTCAGCCTCCGGAGTAGCTGGGATTATAGGCACTCACCATAATGCCCAGCTAGTTTTCCTATTTTTAGTAGAGAAAGGGGTCTCACCTTTGCTGAGCTTGGTCTTGAACTCCTGAACTCAAGTGATCCACCAGCCTAGGCCTCCCAGAATGCTGCAATTTCAGGTGAGAGCTACCAAGCCCAGCTTGATCCCTTATGTTTAAATAACCACATTATTTACTTTTTTACTGCTTAATTATTACAAGTAACTAGGTCCTGTTCATTTTTTCTTCTTTTTATTACAAAGTTATTTTATAGGGAAGGTTGAGATAATGTTAATTTAGTAAAGAGGGCTTGAAACATCATTCTACTAATTAGTCTGAGAAAATGAGATATCAGGAAAAGAGCTAACTATACACGTCAAAAATTAAACAATGGCTCTTCTAATGATGCGTCCTTGCTTCTAGGTGTGCCTGATAACCATGCCCCATAATAGAAGAAGACTCATAGGGATACCTAACTCAGGTATTAATGCTCCTTGAAATACGGATACCTCTAAGCAAATTTAAGCAATATTGTTCAATTGCAAAGAATTGGATTGAGTATTGATATCAGTTTTCACCCGTAGGGTAATGATTTCTACATACTTTAAAGTATGGAATTCTTCATTATTTTTCATGTCTACTGAATTACAGTAATTCTCACAAAGCTTTCATCTTTGTTACTAACTCAGGAGAGTCACAGGGGACACAGTTTGACTTTTCATACTCCTCATAGTCCAGGGAAATGTATAGTATGTAGTTAGACAGTAAAAATGAGTATTTTCTCTCTTCCTTAATACCTAGTTCTCTGACCTACTAAATTCTAAATAACTAAAAGTTAGATTTAGGCATTAGATTAGATGTTAATTTCAATCTTATTTCTGAAAAATACTATGATCAAATTTAAAAACAGGAATTAATGTATTATATTTATATAGAGCATTGTTCTGATGTGTAATTAAATTTAACTCAGTTTGCTAAGTATTTATCTATGTGAGGGTCTCTCACACAGAGTCTGGAGGGTCCTCTGGCCCAGGCCTCAGATTATTTACAGTCCTGCAGAAAAACTACAGGACAAAAAGAAGACAGACAACATGTAAAACTAAACTTGTGTCCAGTTACCAGCTTATACCAACTGATAGATTTTATATGCTAACTTTTTTTAAATGCTGCAATTTATCTTATGAACAGCACAATCATATTGGGGCTTGAGGTGGGCATGTATATGTTTCCTTCACTTCCATTTGTTCAATGTAACGTTTAATATATCATGATTTTGAAACCCTGGAATTTCTTCACTTTTTAATACACTAAAGCCCTGGAAAAATGCAAATGCCCCCAGGCCTCTCTGAATGGTTCTGCCAACTGCAGGGTACCTGCTAATCTGAGGGATGAGAAGACATGCCATGTTCTTTCTCTTCAGGAGTTTATAGTCAGAGAAAAAATAGAAACAAATATACAAATACCTATAATAGGTGATAGAGTAAGAGGAAGGTCATTCCATAGATGCAGATAGCCAGGAGACTTATTTACTCCAAAGATCATTTCCAGCTAAGAATGAGAGTGTCTTCAAGTGGAAATGTCATTGACTATGGAGCTTGAAAGACAAGGAGCCGTTGATGGGCAGAGATGAGTAAGAAAGACATGAGGAGAGAGGGGCTCACTTCAGGAATTGGGCTGTTCCTGTGGTTTGTGAAAAGGAAGAGGAAGTAAACGTGGAAAATCAGACAGGGACCATGTTGTTCAGAGTCCTGAAGGGCAGGCAGGGTAAGGAGTCCCACACAGACTAACACTTGACAAAAGGAAGTCAGGATGGGGTTTTGAATAAGAGGGTAACATTATTGTGTCATTTCAGAAGGATAAAACTGGAATAAATATACACAGTGGTCTAGTGGAGCAGGAAGAGATCTTATGGAAAATCAGTACAGGGGCTGTTCAGCAATCCTAGGCCTGCAGCTTCATTACTCTAATTGGAAAAATTTCTTAAAGATCCCTTCCTGGTGTTCTCCCCCAACCTATGTCCTAAACTACATCCTTATCTTCAGTGAGTGTTCAGAGAAAGTTCTATTTTGTCCAGTATTTTGAAACATTCTTTGTTACAACCCAGGGGATTACTCATCACAGGTAGAATTTTTCTTCCTCTTTCGGCTTGATTCCCTTAAAAGAACTAGATTTTATCCTATTACATACTTGCCACACAAAGTTAGGAAATTCAATACCAATTTATAGTACCAGGAAGCATTTAGTCTAAGACACTAGTAACAAACATTATTTCTCCTATTGCCCATAAAGTATTAAGAGTCATCCACGTCAAAAATTTGTTCTTTGCTTTTTTAATTAGAAGAATTGAAGATTCAAGAGATTTTTTTTCCATTGGACTGAGAATAAACACTTCTAAAAATGAGATTATTATATTTCCTAATTTTTATTAAAGAATAAATTTTTTTCAACTGTATGTGATCCTTCAGGCTTGTTCAGTAAATGGACCAAATTTAAAATAAGTATATGACTTTGTCACAAGAGCTAATACTTACAAAGCACTTACTACTATGTGTTGGCAGTATTCTAAGCACTACATATAACTTTGCTTGTCAGTTAAAACAAAAATGCTGAAGATGAGGTTCTCAATAAGCAGAGGAAAGAAGAAAATCCTAGCACTTAGAATATGCAGTGTGGATATTTATTTTCCCAGTGATAGGACCTATTCAATTTCTCCCTGTTCCTGTATTTCCGGAACAATGGTATTATTCAACCTAAAAGGCAAAAATCAAAATTGCTGTTTGACTTTTGATTTAACAAAGGTTACAGGTGAACTATCCTGAGCTACTGAATGACATAGTTTATCATACCATCTAATGTTTTTAAAAGGATTTTTATTGTTGATCAAACAAATTTAAAGTTGCAAGAGAAAACATCTTAAGGTACCTATTAAAACTGTATTTAAACATTCCTGTGTGGTACACTATTGTAAAAAAGAAAAAAAAAATCCATCACATCTCATTTTTTCCATTTGAGTTTCCTTCAATTATCTTTAAAAGATACATTCTTTGAGGGAGCTTGGTAAGTTCCTACCTACGGGGTATAATGTAGGGACATACAGCACATTTCTTGGGTAAAGGACTTAACTAAAGTTCAGACTTTACAAATGCAAATAATGTAACCTAATTGTATGTACCCTCATATTAACCTGAAAAAAAAGATACATTACTTGATTAATAAAACTGCAAACTATGTTTAACATCTCTGCATACTGAAGTAAATTACCTAATGACTGTATTAAGGTGTGTATAAAAAATATTCTCATAAACTTATCCACCATTGAATTAGAAAACCATAAGACAGTCTTATTAATTAACATTTTCCAAGATGAGAAAGAAAATGTTAGACATAGTACTTCAAAATATAAAGAATATTTAAAATTTTCAATGTAATAATTGATTTGTAAATTTAATTTAAAATTCAAAGTACTAATTTAATTGGAGACTAATCAAGAAATTCAAAGTTATACTTACATCAGTTGTTTTTAAAATAGAATAATTAAAGAGAAAACATTTTGTAAGTATTTCAGAGAAGTGTTTCAGTGGTTTGAATCCAGGTCAGGAAGAGATGCCTTCACAGTATTTTCTTCCTTCTTCCTTATCTGCCCTCTGCTGGCAAAAAGAGAAAAGTGAGAAGCAAAGAAGCCTCAAATACGAATATTGAAAAAGCACATTATAAAACAATATTTAGTGTTATAAAATGTTTCATTAGACCACATTAATTTGCCATGATACTATCTGGTCATTCATATTGGACGCAACATTCATACATTAAGTATTTTGTCTGTGAGTTAGTACTGGAATTAAAAAAACATGTTTGGGGTTTGGAAATATTTCACTATTTAGGTAAATGGCCGCATTAGAATAAGAATCCAAACATTTAAAAATGCCAGAATGAACACTCTTTCATGTCATTGCTACTTTTACATCCTTATTAATGAAATAAGCATAGACTGGATGTACATTCCCTGAACAGTAATCATAATGACGGAACGACTATCTCTACTCTAGAGATGTCTACTTTTAAATAGACAACTATTTAAAATTGCACATGACCTTTATGGCCACCCTGTATTAATTTGTTAAACTCTTATTTATAACTACGTATATTTTCAGTCTCTATGACCTTTCTTTTAAGTAATACAGTAATCCTCTACACCTTATATTTTTCTTTTGCAAATTTTTTAAGGAAAAATCACTAGTTCTCATATTCTAAGATTTATCAAATAAGATTCTATTTATTCTAACCTAGGCTCCAGGATTTAATTCCAATCTTTTCCCCTTTGTACCTTCATCTATTCAGAACAAAAACACTCTTATTTGTTAGTTGATTAGATAGCAACATCAAAATCCTTCAATTATTTGTTTATTCTAAAATACCATTCTCTATACATTCTCTTACAGCTTCAGTATTGTTTGAAACTTGTTAATCTAAACTACAGGAATATTTCAAGAGGAGACATACTACTAAGGTGGCAATATACTGTACTGTTTATGCAATTAGACCATAGAGATAGATACATCTAGTTCAAATCTCATCTTTACCACTTTCTAGAGAATGTTACTTACACTTTCTAGGCTGCAGGGTTTTCATCTATAGAGATCATAATATTATTTATCCTATTAGTTGTTGTGAGAACTAAATAAGATATCACCCATAAAACAATATTTAACATAGTACATGGCTAATAGCATACACTTTCTTTGTTTAAAGAAAACATAAGGGCAGCACATGTGGCTCAAAGGAGTAAGGCGCCAGCCCCATATGCTGGAGGTGGTGGGTTCAAACCCAGCCCTGGCCAAAAAATAAATAAATAAAGAGACACGATCATGTTGGGCAGCACCTGTGGCTCAAAGGAGTAGGGCACTGGCCAAATATGCTGGAAGTGGTAGGTTCAAACCCAGCCTGGCCAAAAACTGCAAAAAAGAAAAAGAAAACATACATACAGTGGAATATTATTCAGCCATGAAAAGGAATGAAGTTCTGATTCATGCTACAACATGTGTGAACCTTGAAAACATCATGCTAAGTAAAATGAGTCAGGCATGAAAGGACAAGCATTATATGACTCCATTTATAGGAGGTACGTAGAATATGCAAATTCATAGCAACAGAAAGTAGAGTAGAGGTTACCAGGGAATAGAGGATAGACGGGAATGAGGAGTCATTGTTTAATGGATACAAAATTTTTGTTTGGAATGAAAAAAATTCTGGAAATGGATTATGGTGATGCTTGCACAATATTGTGAATGTACTTAGTGCCACTGAAATGTACTTAATGCCACTAAAATGCTTAAAATAGTGAATTTTATGTTATGTCTACACTACCACAATGAAGATTAAAAAATTTTAAATATGAGCTATCATTTTTAACTTCTTGAAATCTGTAGGGAAGGTCTATAGTGACACTCATGAGATTATGTCCCTACAAATATAATTTGATTATTTCTAGCCAAACACATTATGTTATGCTTAGCCATACCCAACTTCAACTCTTTTTTTCTGTTCTCCATCAGCACTCCAGACTTTAAAATTTAAAAGTCTTAAAATCATTATGACTTATAATTATTTAATTATTAACTAAAAATTTTAAATCTCTTTGTTAATTTTTTTCACACCACAAAATCATTTGTTTAATGTGACTTAAATTCAGATTTATAAATAATTTAGGTTGACTTCAGCACTTCTTACTGAGGGAAATAACTACCAAACTTTTCTTTTTAAATAAGTAACTGTCCCAACTCATTACTATTAATAGTTTTTCAGTCCCTAAATAAAACAAAGCTTTTCTTCTCATCTTATCGTTTACCTATTTAAGATATAGTCTCAGGGGTCTGTTGTTGGGGGACAATGGGGATTGTGAGGCACAGCGGAAAGAAGGGAGACTTCGCAAGTACATTTTTTTCTGATGTTAATAAATAACATCTATTTGTTCCTCTTTTTTCCAGCTAGCTATTTATCATTTCATTGAACAAAACCTGATTGGTTGGCATGATTTCACATTACATAAATCACATTGTTCATCCCCAAGTAGACTGTTTGTTTAAAAGTTCAACAATTATTCCATTCATTACACATTCTATCCACTTCCCTGACCCTGAAGTAAAAATGAGCAATCTGCAATCAACAGAGACCTCCCCTGGAATGTTTGTGTGGATCGATTACACAGAAGTCATTTGTTGTACATTTTATTCAGCCAATGGTAGTATATTAATGTGTGCTTGGAAAAATACAGTCCTTTGTGAATACCACCTAGACAAATTATTTCCTTCTTACTTTTTAATGTTTTCAATTCCTAGCCAGACATTTTATAACATATTTTTATTACTACATACTTTTAATCCTGGATATACATGAAATTTGCTTCACAAAACCACATATTACTTCCAGTACTCAGGGAGCGACTAAAAATCTGGAGACAAACCCCCTAACTTTCTAGAATAGGGAAAATACATGCTTTTCTGTAAAACTTAGATTTTTGTTGTCAGAAAGTACTCAAATTTTGTTTCTAGCAATGTAATTTTTATTGTCAGGAAAAAAATATGAAATCTGATTCTACCCAGAGGAATATATTCTTAAATTTCCACTGGATATCCCTGGCTAGCAGATGACAAAAATTTATCTGTGTTCAGTACCCTCAATAATAAGACCATAGTGTAAGAGCAAATGAACTAGCTCACAAGATGCATTGATCATGGGTAGGCCCTCTACTGTACTATCCATTTACAGAAGCAACTGGAGAATCTTATGTTAAGGAGAAAGAGAGAACTGAGTAAACCCTTTTGGTCCAATAAAAAAAGAAGGCAGAATATTGCAGTGTTAAAAAGTGGGAACAGAGTTCTGTCTTAGGTCAGGTTGCCTAGGAAAGCCTGAGAAGAGTTTTCTTGTCCAAGTAATCTATTGGGCTGTACTCTCAAAAGAAGACAAGTGAATGAAGTAGGATAGATCAGGAAAAGCAAGAATGTGGCTCAAGTAGAGACTAATTTCAGTTTGATGTCACAGGAAAGCTCTCAAGCACAAACTACACTATAGAATTCACCCTCCTTTGGGCAAGTGATTAGTCTTTTGTTGCCCCCTGTCATCAAATCATTGGTTAAGATATCCCGGTAGGAATCTGAGGTCTCAGTCTCTCAGGAGAGAGTAATTCTCTGAGTTCTCAGCCCACCATCATATGAGCTGGATAAAGGAATCTCCAGCAGGGTAGAGTGAATCAAGTTACACATCTACATCTACTATAGGACTCAATTGTTCTGGCTTTGGATCTGACCATACAGTTATAAGTCATGTAACACTTGGCAAGTATTGAAGCTCTTTATCCTTGGATTCTTTGTCTATAAAATTGGGGAGAATGACCTTTATATCTCAAGATTGTTTTAAGAAATTTTAAAAATGCCTATACAGTACTTGGGCTAGTGTGAATAAAAGTGCCTAGCACATAGATGCTTTAAAAACATGCTAAGTGGCAGAAGGCAGGGATGATTTAAAGGATGACATGGTTTCTTTCAATAACACATTGTGCTTGGAAAAGCCCCACAGGAAATGAAATATTTTGGGGGGTGCCATTCAACTACATTATACCATGAAGACATTCTCACCCATTTTTCAGAAGTCTGTGTAGTCGCCAAGTCTCCAGCAACTCAGTAGTGGTAATCAGTGGGAAAGCCCAAGTGGTAATGTATGTCATGATTCTCACAAGAGCAGCAGTCTTGCCCAGAAGATCTGAGAGAACCAGTAGAAGTCAGACCACTTAGCATAGAAGAACTAGAACAGCAAGAAATAGAAAATGGTTGAACCCATGCAGTAGCTGACCAAACTTGTTTGTAAGGACAGGTGACACTTTGTGGTGGTGCTTGGGAGATTCAGATCCTATAACAGTAAAGAAGGTGTTAGTGAAAATGAGATAAAGAAAAACAGCAATAGATCCCTAAGGACTCGTTCATTGTAATTTTTGCTGATGTTACACACATATTTGCTAGACTAGCTTAAAGATACAGGGACAGACTCAGGGTGACATTTGTGGTTGGCATCAACTTCAGTCGGCTTGCCTCCAGCATTATTCTAGGGTTTTAAAAAATATATCAGGGACTAAATCACAAATGCCTGATATAGGAGCTTATACTTTAGTGGGGAATAAATGTAATAAAGAAGCAAATAATATACTGTAGTATGTTAGATGGTGGTAACTGCTATGGAATAAAAAAGGTATAGAGTAAGCCATGCCAGAGACTAAAGGAGCTATTTGAAGTATTAAATAGGGAGGGCATAATCAGCCTTATTGAGTAAGATTTGAACAGAGATAGGAAGGAGTGAAAGAATTAGTCTAGTGGCTATCATGGGAGAGCGTGCTGCAGCAAAGGGCTTAGGAGAGAATCTCACCTGTTTAAAGGCAAGCAAGAAGAACGAGGAAGGTGGAGATTGGTATGAAATGTCACAAGGGTAACAATCAGAAGGAATGCATGAAATAGGGGTATTAAATAGAGGGTATTAAAAATGCACCATTTTGCACTGGTGTTACTGAAGCCTTCTTTTGTGGCCTGGCTCCTGCTCCCCACACCTGCCAGATTAGAAGCCACCACTGTTCACTTGTTGAGTATCATATGTTGCCTGCATTTGCCTTCCATTGTGCTTTGCCTACTAGATCAAACTCCCTACCCTGTCCCCTATACCTTGGTACTACTCAAGTTTGTGGCATTCTTAGGATTTTCCTACAATGAAGATATTTTTCCCCTCAGCCTTTCCACCACCACCACCATTACCCTTCCCCACCCAAGAGCCTCCCTGTACTGCATGCATCGCCATGCTTCTAGGCTGATCCTGCAGCCTAACTCTTGAGGCCATTCTCATTACAGCAAGTTTATTGGGGCTTTTTATGTTTCTTCTTGTTTTCTAAAATTTGGAGAATTTGACTATATCCTGACTGGTAATATTTAATGCCCAGTAAATACGTTTACAACGTAATTGTCCTTCTTTGTCTTTCTAGCTTATGTCAAACAATATTTTTTGCACAGCTGTGGAGCAAAGGAGACACAGTTTCAAATCCAAGTTCAAATTTAGTAATTCTGGGCATGATACTTAAATTTCCAGAATCTCAGTTTTCTCAACTGCAAAATAAAGTTCTCAGGGTGATTTTCAGACTTAAATAAAATAATGTAAAAAGGACCTGATGTTTTATAGGTGTTTGAAAATAATTCCATTTCTGCTTTAAGTATTTTCTGATTTGTGTTGCTGCTTTCGGTTTACCCTGCTCATAATAATCAGCACACAGCTAGAGGCTTTAGAAAAATCTATTCTTTAGCTGATTACAATTTAAAAACTCACATAGGTCTGGTCGATCTGTATGCTGTAAGAACATAAGAAAAGTGTTGGCCATAAAGGCAGGTCAGAACAAGGAGACTGCTGCTCCTCTCCCAAAATACAATAAATGCCATTCAAGTAGCCCTTTGTTGAGGATTTGTTTGTTCTCCAAATAACAAATCATGAGAGACACATTTCTAAAATTTTTCTCGGATGTCAAAAACAACCTATCCAGACCACTGTTCTATTTTAATGCAACAATTTCAAACACAGCTTTAAGCCAATACATGTAGGCTATAATTAGTTTAAATTACTGTATATTCATAAATAACCATAAACTTGTCTAAATAAAAATGATATGTGCAAGATATTTTCTTCAAATACATATAAACTGTTTTATAAACATTTCGTGGCAGTAATAATTGCCTAAATCCATTTTCTAGAGTTGACATCTATAACTCTGTGACACAGAAAAATGAAACTATTTTTAGATAGTAGTTTACAAATAAGAATTGTCTAAAGAAGGGAAATAATCATCTAAATTTTGTATTTACAAAACATTGTAGTAATTTGAAAAATCAATGTTTCCTTCCATTCTTGAGATACTTTGCTAAGAAGAATATTTTCCAGCTCCATCCATATAAACATGAAGGAGGTAAAGTATCCAATGTACTCAGTCCTACTATGAAACTAATTTATAGCTTTCATAGGAAAGCTATAACCCAATTATAGCCCAAGAATACAGGGAAAGGGGAGAGGGAGGGGAGGGGAAGGGGGAGGATTGGTAGAGGGAGAGTGAATGGTGGGATCACGCCTATGGTTCATCTTATAAGGGTACATGTAAATCTTTCTAAATGTAGAATACAAATGTCTTAACACAATAACTAAGAAAATGACATGAAGGCTATGTTAACCAGTTTGATGAAAATATTTCAAATTGTATATAAAAAC
>CAUYTI010061940.1:0-24617 GCA_963575145.1 Galago senegalensis
ACCTCTATGGTTTGTCTTACAAGGGTACAAGTGAATCTTTCTAAAAGTAGAGTATAAATGTCTTAACACAATAACTAAATGAATGTCATAAAGTCTATGTTAACCAGTTTGATGAAAATATTTCACATTGTATATGAAAACACTACACTGTACCCCATGATTCCATTAATGTACACAGCTATCATTTAATAAAAATAAAAAAATAAAAACATCACAGCCCTTCTTTCCCATCTCTGAGATTTACCACAGGCTACCTTCTAATATATGCCCATATACATAAAAACTACTACTGCTATTTATTTAATGGTTTCCTTTAAAGTAATGTCTTTTCTTTTTACTTAACAAACCAAATGGGAACATTTTAGAACTGAAGACATAAATTTCTCACTATATTATTTATAGTAAAACTATTAATTCTTTAGCAAAGTGCCCTCAAAAGAATCTGATGTATCACTTGTACTTTTAAGAGGAATGTGGAGTTTTCTAGAAGATTCTGTAGTTAATTTCATCTGCCCAACTAAACGACAAACTCCTGGAAGATGAAATCAAATTTCATTAAATATTTCATGATTAGCAGCCTCATGTAAGGCCAATAAAGTAGAGCAACATTGGGAAAAAAAGAAATCCTTATTAGGGGCACAGAATCATAAAATAGAGTAGCTGCCCCCCAGAATAGCTATATTTTAGTAGTACTTCCCTTACTAGATCACTAAGCAATTTTTGGTAATTCATATTAGTACCTAAGAAAGAAAGAACTTTGCAGAGAATGTGAGAAAATTTTCAGGGGTGTCTCCCAAAATATATGCACATTTTAAGAGTGCTTGTTGGAAGTAAAAGTGATCATTCCCCAAAAGTTAGGAATTGCAGGTTAAATGGATGCATATAGCATGTCTAGATATACTTGACCTGTAATGGTACCTTCAATTCAATTTCAAAAGTAATGCATAGATAACATCTTTTTACATGTGTATACCTTCTGGGAGGACCCTCTGTATTGGCAATTAATACATAATACCCCAAATATATAAGGAATGCAAAGTACTCAATAATAAGAAAAAAAAACCACAATTTTTAAAATTAGGCAGAGGACCTCAATAAAAATTTCTCAAAAGCCAATATACAAATGGCTAACAGATAGACGGAAAAAACACTCAACATTAATCATCAGGGAAATGAAAGTTAAAATCACAATGAGATATAATACTACACTTGTTAAAATGATTATTCTCAAAAAGTAAGTGTTGGCAAGGATGCGGCAGAAAGGGAAGCCACGCACAGTGTTGTGGGAATACAAGTGAGTACAGCCATCATGGAAAACAGTATGGTGGTTCCTCAAAAAACTACAAATAGAATTCCCATGTGACTCCCATGTGACTCAACAATTCCACTCCTGGGAATTTAGCCAAAGGAACTGAAATCAATATGTCAAAGACCTGTCTGCACTCACATGTCCATTGCAGCATCATTCACAATAGTCAAGATATAGAACTGACCAAGGTGCCCATCCACAGATGGCTAGACTGAGATCATATGGGACATACACACAGTGGAATACTATGCAGCCTTGAACAAGGAGTAAATTCTGTTACTTGTGACAACATAGATGAATCTGCTTAGTGAGGTAAATCAGGAGGAGAAGGACAAATACTGCATGACCCTGCTTCTATGTGGGATCTAAAAAAGGTGAAATCATAGAGCCAGAAAATAGAATGGAGTTACCTGAGACTGAACGGATGGGGGTATAGATGGAGAAAGGGGAGGTGTTGGTCGAAAGGTACAAAGTTGAAATTAGATAAAGGAATAAATTCGTGTCATCCACTGTACAGCATGCTGACTACCGCTAACAATAATGTATATTTCAAAATTGCTTAAAGAGTGGATTTTAAATGTTCTCACCAAAAAAAATATATATATATATACATGAGATTATAGATATATTCATGGGCCTGATTTGATCATTCTACAATATAAACATGTGTGGAAACATCGTTGTGACCAAAAATATATACAATTATTACCTGTCCATTAAAAATAAAATAAAATGAAATAATAGAACTCAACTTTAACCAACTATATGCTACCACTCCTTAAAACTGGATTCCATTGAAGTCCCTAATCTTAGCTCAAGCGGCTGTAACAAAATACCTTAGATTTTACGGCTTAAACATCAGACAGTTATCTCTCAGATTTCTAGAGCCCAAAGCCAAGGTCCTAACGGATTTGGTTTCTGGCAAAGGCCTTCTTCCAGGTTTTCAGATGGCAGCCTTTCCTCTGCATCCTCACAAGGCAGAGAGAGAACAAAGCTCTTAGTTCTTTTTTTCTTCTCATAAGGACATGGATCTCACCCCCATGACTTCATCTACACCTACTAACCTCCCAAAGGCCTCAACTCCAAATCCCACCACACTGGGGGTTAGGGTTTCAACACATGAATTTTGAGAAAGTCACAAACATTCATTCCATACTATCCCTCTCCCACAGCTTTGGGGAAGAGGAAGGTAAACACTCCGTTATGTCTTATACTCTCTGTAATAAAAGTATGGGCTTTAGCAAAGGAGAGTTGGGATCTGCACGCACAGTCTATGATTCATTATTTGGGTGATGTGGAACAAATGCATGACCTCTGTGAATTCATGTTCTTATTTGCAAAACAGAGAGTAGCACCTAGTTCGTAGTGCCTTAGTGAGCACTACGTGAATTAAATAAGCAGCCTGTGTAAAATCATCTGTCCTGAGTCAGACCCATGGTACCCGTTTAATCATCATCGTGCCCCCCACCTCCCTATTTTTAAAAGGAAAAGCCTGAAAAGATCCCAGGGACCACTTGGTCAGAAGCTCTCAGGGGGCACTGAGTGAAGAATTTGACTGAAGGGCATCAAATAAGAGAGCATACATTTTGTGCTTCCCACAGCACAAGCCCCCAAACTGCTGTGCAATTTGTGGTATGGTCACTTTCAAACTGTGGAACACGTACATCAGAAACATTAGGGGAATCTTTAAAATGAAGATTCCTGGGCCTCACCTCCAATGTGCTAAATCTGACTAGCTGGGAAGGATGCTGCAGAAGTAGCATTTGCAACAAATTCTTTGAGTGTGATTATTACACAGCTTGAAGTCTGCACCCACGGAAATGGTGCCCCATTAATATCACTCTCAAGTGCTCTGCCATGTTTACCAAAGCACATTTACTATAATCAATGCCTCTTGGCTTTGGGGAAAAAGCAACGTCTACAAAGAAGGACTGTTGCATACAAGGGGTGTCTCTTATCACTGCATCAATAACCCTACCACTAGGATTAAAAAATATACTTAAACGATATAGAAAACCAAGTTTAGATGCTAGTGTAATAGTTACCTAAGCAACCCTAGGCAAATCATATCACATTCTCACCTAGGAGCTCATTATGCCTGCATTGCATGTTAGACTTCTTGGTCCTGAAAATTCCTCGTTCCTACTGTCTGTTGGGGTCACCCTCGGACCCCAACCTGGGCTGAGAGCCAACAGTGGAAATCTCATGGGGAAAATCTCGACAATCTGCACAAGCTTTAGACACAGAGTCTGAGAATGCCTGGAGAAGGGCATAGATCATCTCACGCTGAGCGGCAGATTGGGACAATGCAGCCGTTCTCTGGCTTCTTCAGAGGCTTTGATTGGTTTCTAACACAAAGCATATGTGCAAAATGCAAAGGTGCCAAAAGATGGGTTTAGGAGAATCTCACGTTCCCAGGAAGACTGGCTGTAGGGAAAGGCTGAGTAAACAGGGGGGAGGTTGCTAACAAACTGAGAGTATACTTAGAAAGGGGCTGATAGCGCCTGCAGAAAGGGGGAGGGAGAAACCGCGGCAAGCAAGCCAGGTTCCCTAATCTAAACTGCCAGTCAATCAGGAGTTCAAAGGATTCAGCTCTGCTAAAGGGCTCAGTCCCACCCCACCTGTTGACTCTTGACACACAAGGGATAGTAAATGACTTGGCCCCATTTGGGGGCACCTCTGGGCTCTTTCCATCTTCAGTGTTCTTGATGAGCCCCCAGGGATGGCGCCTCTGCTGCATGCTCCCCTAGATTGAGGCCGGTTGCCTCGCTGAGAAGCCACCCTCTCTACCTCCCATGACTCAATCTCAGTTGAAGTTTCTAAACACAGACTGCAGCCCAGGAGTCTAAGACATTTCAACAAAAATCCACTTTGTGGGAAATTCATAAGTGTAGCCCCACCTAAACTTCTGACTGATAGCAACAGAGACCTAGGGCCCTCGCAAGCTTCACACTTGCTGGGCGTGACACAAACGTAGGCAAAGTGCATAAGGACACTGGCCTCACTTCTTTCTCCTTTGTAAAGAATCCTTCAGCTTTTTCCTCATTGTGAGGTAATTTCAGTAGAATCAGATGTTAATTAACTGAATTTGTTAATTTGCTGTACTGACTAATTCAAAGGCAATTACCAGTTGTTTCAAGCCTACTGATATGACACTCGGTAGGAGGCAGTCACACGATAACAGCGTGGGAGCAGAACCTCAGGTGGGCTGGGTTTGGCTCACAGACAGATTTTGTTGTTCCCCTGTGACTTACAAAAGTGACTGTTTCGTATCACATTTCCAGAATCTTAGAAATGAAACTGTTACCACATTTCCAGAATCCCCTGTGAGGGAGAAAAGGGCACTCTGGAGGGAAGTATCTTCTCAATCATCACAATCTCATAACCTTGGGAACAATTTCACCTCTCCTCTTCAGGGAAATGAATTCTACTTCAATGAAACAACTATGGGAGAATTCAAAACAACATCAGGGGAATAGAATTCTGAGCAGGATGGCTCAGAAAATTGCTAGAGACAAAACGCATCAGGACAGCTCCGCTTAGGTAACACTTTCTATGTGCCAGGCACTGTACTAAGTGCTCTGTATCTATTAGCTAATTTGATCCTCACAGCAATCCCACAAAGAAGTTAAAGAAACACTTCTACATTGCTGGTGGGAATGCAAACTAATGCATTCCTTTTGAAAAGATGTTTGGAGAACACTTAGAGATCTAAAAATAGACCTGCCATTTTATCCTCTAATTCCTCTACTAGGTATATATCCAGAAGACCAAAAATCACACTATAACAAAGATATATATACCAGAATGTTTACTGCAGCCCAATTCATAATCGCTAAATCATGGAAGAAGCCCAAGTGCCCATCGACCCATGAATGGATCAATAAATTGTGGTATATGTACACCATGGAATATTGTGCAGCCTTAAAGAAAAATGGAGACTTTACCTCTTACATGTTTACATGGATAGAGCTAGAACATATTCTTCTTAGCAAAGTATCTCAAGAATGGAAGGAAAAGTATCCAATGTACTCAGTCTTATTATGAAACCAATTTCATAAGAAAGCTATAACCCAATTATAGCCCAAGAACAAGGGGAAAGGGGAGAGGAAGGGGAGGGGAGGGGGAGGATGGGTGGAGGGGGAGTAATTGGTGGGATCACACCTATGGTTTATCTTACAAGGGTACATGTGAAATTTACTAGGTGTAGAATATAAATGTCTTAACACAATAACTGTTAGATAATTGCCTCAGAAAGCCCCTTCCCCCCAAAGCCCCTTCCTGCCCTTAAAGTTACAACTCCTCCCCTAGCCCAGAGAGTGGCCTGCTTACCTCATCACCCTGTTCCAATTTCCCGCTGCCCACCCCTATGGCTCTTTCCACTGGAGCAATAACTCCTTATTGGTTATCCTACCATCCCGTCACCATTCTGAGACTTCCCTACATAAGGATATGTGTCTGCAACTCTCTTTCTCTTTTCCCCCTTGCTGTTCTCTACTCTCTCCCTCTCTTCTGTTCCCCACTCTCTCCTTATCTCTCTCCCCTCTTTTCTCTCCTCTTTTCTCTTCCCTCTCCTCTCCTCCTTAGTGCTGCTCTGCAGCCTCCCTCCCCCACCAATAAAGACCTTTCGTACAAGCCTTGGTGGTCTGTGAGATCTCTGCCAGTCAAGTGCCTGTCTTTCAATAACTAAGAAAATGCCATGAAGACTAAGTTAACCAGTTTGATGAAAACATTTCAAATTGTATATAAAATCAGTACATTGCACCCCATGATTGCATTAATGTACACAGCTATGATTTAATAACAAGGAAAAAAAAAGAAGTTAAAGAAATCCGGAACCTGTACTCTTACCAGTAAAACCAACTCCCTTTCAATGCCACTATGCAAGTCTAGAGTTAGCAGCAAAGAAACAGCAGGATATTCTAATAGGAGAGAAAAGACTCTGAAGACGTAGTAAATATGGAGATAAGATAAAGATTGCCTGCCATCTGGGAAAACACGGATTTCTAGGTTAGATAAGCATGAAAGATCAGTCAACTACAGGCTTTGAATGTCCACCTTGTAAGCCAGAGTTAGCACGAAACCCAGACTTTCTCACCGACCATGACAGTCATTATCCCAGAGAGGAGGTATTTTAACACTCAATTACAAAACTTAAATGTGCTCAAAGGCAAAGCAACATTGTTTGGAGAAAAAGTGACAGTCCCACTGTCGTGACGATCTGAAGCTTTTACACTGTTGCATGGGAGCTGCTAAGAATCATTTAATCATTCTGTAGGTGGAGATGAGAAACAGAGAAAGATTGGTATCTACCTAGCAACCCACATTTTCCCTTAAAAATGAGAAATGCATAGATTTAAACCCAACACTGTCACCCATTATTTCAGCGGATTACTTTTGAATTCAAAATTGCACCAATTAAGGGTATTTCCCACCTGATTAAAATTCATCATCAATTCAAATAACAACAGGAAATATTTACAGTGGTTAAGATGCTTTGCCAAAAATCCCTTCTCAGGTCACTTTGCATCGGGATATAACATATGTACATTCACAATAAAATGCAGCTCTAACACTGATTCTCAAGTAGAGAAAAAGAGAGCGGGCGAACAAACATGAAATTGAAGAATGGTTAGAATTGAAAACTCAGCCATGCAGAAAGACCCAGAAACCAAACAAATGAGAAAATGTCATCTAGAGGTGTTAATGGCTCAGAAAGCCCCCCAGAAGGCAGCATTGATGGGAAAGAGCTAAGTAAATGGAATATTTCTTTTGGAATTTAAGGAAGGCCGGGGTTATACTGCTTCTGATTTTAAAGAGCAGTGCAGTAAACTTGAATCTCATGCAAGACACTCTAGGTTAGCCTGGAGTGGAATATTTCCACCAGAGTAGGTTTTCAAACCTTGTTTCAGGCCAGAGCCTGCTCTGTTTGTGTGGGAGATGAGCAAAGAGTGATTTGCAACTATTCAAAGTTAAGGTATAGACATTCAGAATGATTTACGTCTTGAATGTCCATAAGAATGAACTCAAGGTTATTCTAATCATAAGAGTTCCCTCATTTACTTGCATTTCTATTCCGGAGAGGAAGAGAAAGAAATGGCATTAGATTGCAGAGACTAATTACACTCAACCTACTGCCTCCCCTAGCTACTCTGCAGCTCATACTGAGAAATCATAAATGATGTGGGGTTATCACTAATCTGAGCACACCCTGGGAATTGAAGCATCACATGAACTGTGACACAGAAAGACTAAGAACCATGAGTCTAAAGCAGTCTCAAAACCACCGTCCTGAAGTGGATGGGAAGAATTGTCACTGTTTCTGCCTTCTTCTCTCCTTCGGACTTTCCCACATTCTCACCGGCTTTGCCACAACAGTAGCAATTTGTATCCTTCCCTCCCTGGTCATTGTTCCTGACTTCTATTTCTTTCAATAGAGAATACATTTAACCTCCTAATTTGAGCTGATACATAGTGGTCTAGACCATCTGGTTACTTCGATTTGGTGTCATTCTCAATGGTTACTTTTTAGTTATTAATTGTGTGCTCTAATCACCACTCAAAAGTAGTACTAGGGGCTACCGAGAATAAAGAACAACTTTGAATGTTGCAAGACATAGTTTTTGCAAGCTACCATATATATTTTGTGGAAAATGTAGAATTGTGGTACAAAACGCAATGTAGAAAACTGGTATAAAATACAATGTAGCAATGTTTGGCAGGGTGACCACAGATCCCTGTATGTCCAGGACAGGGTCCGTTACTAGTCATGAACACATTAGTTAATTAACAGCACCTTCTTTCACTCTCAGAAGTGACTCAGTTTGGATAAGAAATACATAGCCAGCTCGGCACCTGTGGCTCAAGTGGCTAAGGTGCCAGCCACATACACCTAAGGTGGCGGGTTCGAATCCAGCCCAGGCCAGCCAAAACAACCCAGCTACAACCAAAAAATAGCCGGGTGTTGTGATGGGCACCTCTGGCCCCAGCTACTTGGGAGGCTGAGGCAGGAGACTCACTTGAGCCCAGGAGTTGGAGCTTGCTGTGAGCTGTGATGCCATAGCCAGCACTCTACCCAAGGGGACAGCTTGAGGCTCTGTCTCAAAAAAAAAAAAATAAAGAAAGAAAGAAAGAAATACATAGCCACCCTATGTAGGGGTGACTGTGGTGTGTCTTGGGTTCAGACCTCAGCTCCATCTCCTTTTGACCAGATGACCCTGGAAAAGTTCCTTAGCTTCTCAGAGCTTCAATTTGTTTCTAAAGAAAGAAGAAGAAGAGTACTTAATTGAATCTGTGGCACTGTGAAGATTAAATAAATTAATGCATTCAAAACATTTAGAAGTATATTTGGCATAGAGAGATAAACACAATATGGTAGAAATTGGACATCCACAGGACTGTACGAAGCTAGTTAACACTCGAAGGTGGTCACCATAAGGGACGGGGCCTACTGGACCGACAACATGTGGTGCATGTCTAGTCTATGAAAAAGGTCAATCTAAGGAGGTGGTCAATATAGGGAGGTGGTCAACTATGGAGGTTCCACTGCATTATCATTTAAGACATAGATCACGTATTACCTTTGCTAAAAAATGTCCTTGAATCTGCCCCCAACCCAAACATATACCTCCACACTGAGTCAGATCTTCCATTGCATTCATATAGCAACACACACACACACACACACACACACACACACATCTCTGGATATCAGGCAATAACTAAGTCAATTCCAGCTTACTGAATGCTCCCCATTATCCATCAGGCATGGTGCCAAGCACTCTCCCCATGTTTATGGGCTTATCTTTGCTTGAAGACAGAATATGTCCTATACATTTCGCCTGGTATATCATTTGCTCTCAAGTATCCTGAAGCGAAATTAAGGCAAGAAAGAAAAAAGGATATCACCGCCATTTCCTAGTGGGGAAAAAAGAGAGATAGTGATAAAGATATAGAAATAGATTTGAGTACACAAGAGGGAAGGCTTTATAAATAAAGTAAGTATTTAAGTGAGAAACAGAGAAAAGTATCATTCTCCATGTGACAAAGTATATAAACTGTTAAATTGGAAAAAAGAATGTGAAAGTGCTTTGTAAATAGGAGAGCTCCATACATTCCTAATCATAAGCAAAGCAGAGAACAGTGAGTGAGAGTGATATTTCTAGAAAATCTGCCAAAAAGCCTATAATTTGCCTTTTCCTCGCTGGCCTCTACATTCAAGCTTGAAATTTACCCCATTTGCCTCCTACTGTCAAATAACTTACTTAAATGAGGATGCCTGGAGCGGTGTGTGTGTCGTACCAAGGACTTGTTCTGCACATATATTTCTGGAAACTTGTAGGTAATTCAAATTTTTGCAAGTCCAATCAAATTTGAAATGCAACAGGGGGAGCTAGCTATTTAGAGATATCCCATAGTGAGTTCTGTTGTAAAGTGAATTAAATATATTAAGAGAACAACTCACGTTCTTTCATCCCTTTTGTTTCTAACCCTGGGTTTTCAGAGAAAAAAGTAGAATCAAGAAAAAATTGCAGAATCAAGGCAATTTAGTATAAGACACACACACACACACACACACACAAACACACACGTCAATAATTCAAGTCTCATAAGCTCCAAGAATTGACAAAAGAAAAAGAAAACTTTACACCATTCTGTTTACTCTTTACCCAATGTATTTGTTAAGCTTTAAGCTGCCTTGAAAAAGAAATTATATAAGAGTTATAGTTTCAAAAATTTTTGAAAAGAGCCTGGGCCTTGAACGTGTACATACATTTGGCACTGTGTGGCTTTCATTAGATTCTCCATGAATGGCCTTCTTCATAGCAGCATCATTAAATAAAAAGAATAGAAAGGAGGGGTTGTAAAAAATAAACCTAAGACTAATCCTTCAGGAAAGATAATAGGACCCATTTGTGATTATATATGTGAACAAAATTATTTGGGGGATGATACCAGAACTATTTTCTCAAAGTCAGGAAAGAAGCAAGTGGACTTATTGGTGCCTGTGGCTCAGCGAGTAGGGCGCTGGCCCCATATACCGAGGGTGAATTCGAACCCAGCCCCGGCCAAACTGCAACAACAACAATAACAAAATAGCCGGGTGTTGTGGTGGGTCCTTGTAGTCCCAGCTACTCAGGAGGATGAGGCAAGAGAATCACCTAAGCCCAAGAGCTGGAGGTGGCTGTGAGCTATGACGCCACATTACTCTACAGAGGGTTACAAAGTGAGACTCTTGTCTCTAAAAAAAAAGAAGAGAGTGGATTGGGATCAAACATGACCATGGGGAGGAGCATGTTACAAATGTAAAATTGCAAAAATCCCTTCCCCCTATAGCTTGGGCCTTACAGGTTAACTATAGCTTTGTCCTCATGAGTCCAAGATGAATAGCGGAAACCAAAAACTATAGAGAAAACCACAGGGAACTAACAACCTTTGGCTAAAACTAAGCCATCTGTTGGTCAAGTGATATAGTGTTATCCTGTTGCCCTATACTAGTTAAAATTTAATAACAAAGAGTCTAGAATTTTAGATTTGAAGGAGCTGAGGAGATATGTAGGCAAGATTAGACATTAATAATCCTGTAATTTTCAATAAGTAGGTCTGAAAAATAGCCTTTAAAGTATAGTTTTAAAATACCCTTCTTGGACTTAACCAGCTGCTCATGATTGAAAAAAAAAATTGAGATAGAATTGTGTGAGCCTTTGAAAACCAACATAGAATACATTTAACTACCATCAAAAAAAGTTCAGAATCATGCAAATACAATTTCAATTGTGGAAGTCCTAAGAAAAATGCTTTATTTTCATTGTAATAAAATAGCTTATTAAAAAAAGATAAGTACAATGGGGTAACAAAACATGAAGGGAGATTGATATAATTTAGACAAAACTCGGCAGAGAAGACTAAGGGAGAAGCGTCAGAAATTTAAATTCACGCTGTACAGCCTGAAACGAACACTGTAGCATTGAATTTAATATAGGAACTTAATAGAGGAATCTAATAAGGTAGGTTTCTTGAGGAAAAAGTTACAGCAAGCGTCTATATCCTAATTCAGAGATGCAAAGGCGCCCAAGCCCCAGTGGCTTTACACTACGTGACAAAAGCTAGAATGTGAAAATCGCTTGTCTAAGGATCATAAGCAGCTTATATAAATATCAAAAAATAGAGGCAATCTATTTCTATATTTTTATCACTATCTCTTTTTATCTTGTTCCTGTTTATCTCTTCTTCTGTTTCCACGTCGGCCTAATTCTTTCAGCAGAGCATCGTGGACAAACAACACTTTAATAAGACAGATGGAAGGAAATATAACCAACGTAGGGCAAGGCCCATCCTCTTATTTTAACAATTATTAACAAAAAGGACAAGAAATTTCCCCAACATCCCCAACATAGAAGTCCTGGAACTATTCTAAGTCCAGATCACATGCACACCCATATGTCAAAGAGGTTAGACCGCTCACATGACCACTTCTGTGCTAAAAGGTGACCAAGAAATTATGATTGACAATCCCATTAGGCATACGTGGAGGTGGGGAGGGTTTTCCCAAAGATACTAGAAGAAGAAAGGGTACGGACAAGTGCATATGCAGAATAAAACCTCAACTCACATAACTTGTCACATAGCAATTATATACCACATCTCACATGTCAATGTTGAAAGAGATATGTGGGTTGGAGAACCGTCAAGCCAATAGTCACATCAGCAGCAGAAATGTATAACACGTAGTTCTGCATACTATTCTGTGTAAACCAAATCTATCTCTAAACTCCCAAACAGTAAAATAAAAGAGAGACACAATCTGAGTTTTTGTGAGCAGTGAGAGATAGAAGTGCTATTTGACTCCTCTGCGCCTGCCTATCCAATGTTCCAGGCATCGTTTATGGAATAAGGCTTCATTACCCCAACATGTGTTGCCTGCTTTGTTGAAGATCAGTTGGCTGTGGGTTTTACAGGGGTTCTCTATTCTGTTCCACTGGTTTATGTCTCTTTTGATGCCAGTACTGTGCAGTTATTATATCCTTGTAATATGAAGTCTGGTAGGGTGATGCCTCCAGATTTGTTCTTTTCGCTTATAATTGCTTTGGCTATTTGAGCTCTTTTCTGGTTCCAAATGAAACATAGAATTAATTTTTCTAGATCTGTAAAACATAACATTGACATTTTGATGGGGATTGCATGGAATCTCTAAGTCACCTTGGTAGTGTGGACATTTTAACATTTAACAATGTTGACTCTACCAATTCATGAGCTAGATATGTTTTTCCATTTGTTTGTGGTTTCTTCCCTCAAGGTTTCCTAGTTCTCCATGTAGAGCTCTTTTACCTCTTTGGTTAAGTAGCTAAGTATTTTATTTTTCCTTTTTCTTTTGGAGACAGAATCTTTTTTGTCACCCTCGTGATAGTGCTGTGGCATGATAGCTCATAGCAACCTCAACCTCTTGGCCTCAAGTGATTCTCTTACCTTAGCCAAGTAGCTGAGACTACAGGTGCCTGCCACAATGCCTGGCTGTTTTTAGAGATAGGGTCTCGCTCTTGCTCAGGCTAATCTCAAACTTCTGAGCTCAAGCAATCCACCTGCCTTGCCCTCCCAGGGTGTAGGATTCCAGGCATGAGCCATGGTGACTGGCCTAGATTTGGTTCTCTTTATGTGGTGAAACACATTATTGGTTCTTACATGTTGAATCATCCTTGTATCACTGGTATGAAGCCAACTCAGTCAAGATGGATTATTTTCATGATGTGCTGTTGAATAGAGTATTCTAGTATTTTATTGAGGAATTTTGTATCTACATTCATAAGGGATATTAGCCTAGTTTTAATTTTTTGTTGCATCCTCTTTTGGTTTTGGTATCAAAGTGATAATGACATCATAGAGTGAGTTGGGGAGAAGTCTCTCTTTCTCTATGTTATGGAATAATTTCTATAGTATGGGAACCAGCGCGTCTTTGTAGGTGTGACAGAATTCCACTGTGCATCCATCAGGTCTGGGGCTTTCTTTTGTTGGAAGATTTTGTATTACTGCTTCAATTCTGTTGTGCATCATTGGTCTACTCAGGAGTTCTATTTCTTCATCATTGAGTCCTGGGAGGTTGTGTGCTTCCAGAAATTTGTCCATTTCCTATTTTCTAATTTATGTGTATAGATATTTTCATGTGTTCATGGCTGATGTTTATATTTCTGTGCTGTCAATCGTACTATCTCCATTTTTATTTTTGATTGCATGTATTTGAGTACTTTCTCTTTCTTCATCATCTTTTGTTTATCTTTTAAAAAAAACAACTTTCTTTTTTTATATGACTTTATTTTTGTTCATTTTTTTTAAATTAAATAAAAGCTGTGTACATCAATGCAGTGATGGGGTACATTGTGCTGGTTTTATATACAATTTGAAATATTTTCATCAAACTGATTAACACAGCCTTCATGGCATTTTCTTAGTTATTGTGTTAAGACATTTATACGCTACATTTAGAAAAATTCACATGTACCCTTAAAAGACGAACCATAGGCGTGATCCCACCAATCACCCTCCCTCCACCTATCCTCCCCCCATCTTCCTCCCTCCCCTTTTCTGTTTCACTGATGTTCTGTAATTTTTTGCTGTTGTTGTTTTCCATTTCATTTAGTTCTGCTCTGACCTGCGTTATTTTTCTTCTTCTTCTGAGTTTGAGTTTCATTTGCTGTTCCTTTTCTAGTTCCGTGAGATGTGACATTAAGCAGTGCATTTGTGATCTTTCTGTATTTTAGATGTAGGCATTGACAGCAATGGATTTTTCCCTGAGGAATGCTTGTGAGTGCAATAGATTTGGATTGTTTGTGTCTCTTTTACCATTAGTTCAAAGAATCTTTTGATTTCCACCTTAATTTCATTCTTCACCTATAATCACTCAACAGGAAGTTGCTTAACTTCCATGACTCTGGGTAGCTTTGAGAGTTTCTCTTGTGATCTATTTTCAGTTTCATTCTGCTGTGTTCTGAAAAGATACATAATTTCCATTTTTTTTTTAATTTGTTGACACTTTTTTTGTGGTCTAAGATACCATCAGTCTTGGGGAACATCCCATGTGCTACTGAGAAGAATGTCTATTTGGTAGCTAAATATGAGACATAAAACCATAAGAATTTCAGAAGAAAAATGTAGAAAAATATCTTACAGATATTGGCGTAGATCTAGGCCAAAAAATTATGATTAAGACCCCAAAGGCAATCACAGCAACAACGATAATAAATAAATGGGATTTGATTAGACTAAAAATCTTTTCTACAACTAAAGAAATAATCAAAAAAGCAAATAGACAACCTACAGAATAAGAGAAAATATCTGTAAGCTATATATCCAATAAAGGGATAATATTTAGAATCTACAATAATGGGAACAAATTATCAAGAAAGAAAAAGAAACATTAAAAAGTGGGCAACAGCTTTTCAAAAGAAGGTAGACAAATAGCCAATAAACATGAAAAAGTGCTTTCCTCATAAGGAAAATGCAAATTAAAACTATAATGAGATTCCACCTTACCCCAGTTATAATGGCTTTTATTAAAACATTCCCAAACAACAGATGTTGGTATGGATGCAGAGAAAAAGGAACACTTATCAATTGCTGGTGATACTGACTGTGAATTACTTCAAATCCTGTGGAAAAACAGTATGGGAATTTCCAAAAGAACTAAAAGTAGACTTACTATCCAACACAGCATTCCTAATACTGGATATATACCTAAATGAAAAAAAAAAAAAGTCCTTTCATCAAAGAGACACCTGTACTCGATATTTATTGCAGTACAATTCACAATTGTGAAGAGATGGAATCAACCCAAGTGCCTGTCCATTCATGAATGCATTTATAAAATGTGGTATATGTATGCACAAAAGCATCTACAAAATAGGCATATGTAGACTACGGAATACTATTTGCCTAAGAATAAGGATGCATCGCAGCCTTTTCCAATAATTTAGTTGGTCCTGGAGACCATGTCTTAAGTGATGTCTCACAAGAATGGAAAACCAAACACCACATGCGCTCCCTCTTACGGTAGAACTAACCAAAGCGCACACACGTGCACAGAATAACGCAAATCTTGGTGGAAATCAAGTGGGGATGAATGGAAATGCAAAAGGCTATTGAAAGTATGCAATGAACACTACATGGGTGACAGGCATGCTTAAATTAATAGTTGTAACCCAAGCATTATAAAAGTGATGCAATGTATTTGTATTTGTACAGTGACACATATAACTGAAACATCTCTTCTCACTTAATACCCTGAAATAAAAAACAGAGGGGGAAACATACAGTTATCAGATTCACTTCATAACATAAGAACAAACCAAGAGAGCTGCAGCTTTTCTCCCTTTTGTTACTGAAATATGAAAGAAAAAAAATTTAGGTCTTTATAATAAAAAGGGGGAATACTCTGTGTGACACTCCAAATAACAGCTTTAACCATATCCCTACCATAGCAGGAACACAAAATTTCACTTGGCTGTTTTCTATGACATCCTTCAGTGTTGGCTGCTGGTTGATGCCCAAAGCACCATTTGACAAAAGTAGTTCTGTGAAAGGAAACAATAACCACCAAGGTCCCAAAAGCCATCACTCCAGAGATCTCGCAAGATTAAAAGGTATAATTCAAAGGATGAATGGATTGAACATCCCTCAGGCAATCCTCAGTTTTTGATAAGAATTATATAATAGTAGTATCAAGGTTTTATCTCTCCTCAGTATTCATAGAGTATGAATATTGCAGAACCATTAAAACTTCTGTGCTCCTCTCACACTTCCATAAGAAAGCTAAAACCCAACTACAGCCCAAGATGAAGGGGAAAGAGGAGGGGGAGGGAATGAGGAGGAGGATGGGTGGAGGGAAGGTAAGTGGTGGGACCACACCTATGGTTCATTTTATAAGGGTACACGTGAAATCCACTAAGTGTAGACTATAAATGTCTTAACACAATAACTAAGAAAATGCAGTGAAGGCTATGTTAACCAGTTTGATGAAAGTTGATGAAAGTATTTCAAATTGTATACAAAACCAGCACATCGTACCCTATAATTGCATTATTGCACACAGGTATGATTTAATAAAAAATAAAAATAAATAAATAAAATCTGTGCTTCTGTTCAGAAAGGGGGATGCTGGTATTTTTGGAGATAGAAGTCTGCCAGCCTCCTCATTTGCTGACAAATTAATAAACTTCTCTTTTCTTCCCCTTGAAAAATAAAAGAGAGGGGAGAGAGAGAAAATAAATTGAGTCACATGCACTGACAAGTATCAGGAAAGAAGGTAGCAATACAGTCCTCTGGCAGGGCCGAAGGAGTCTAACCAATGCAAACGAGCATTCACCTGACCTCCTCAAAAAAAAACGTCCTCAATAAGAGAAAGATGAGTCACTGAAAAACAGTTTTACGAACTGATGGCTATGAAGTTTGACAGCAGCCCTTGGGATGGATACTTTGGAGCTTTAACTCTATGTAAATTCATTATTAATCAGTAGCTCAGAGATTTTAGGAGGATTAAAAGAGCTATAGTACCTGAAACAAGTCAGGAAAAGGTCCCTCTTAATGGACAATGAATATGCCACGTATATCATTGAGCACAAGTGAAAATAGACAAAACAGAGCAGGTTAATGGATAAGTCATGAGGAGGATGAGGAGAGTAAAAATCTTATTACATGAAAAATAGATGAGGAAATCAGGGAAATCTAAATTTAAAGAAAGAAGACACAGGAAGGGAAGAGGGTCTGATTGCTATCTTTAATAACTTGAAAGATGATCACACGCAAATTGAACTCCCAAGGAAGAGAACTACCATCAGCATTTCTGGACTAACTACAGTGAGATGATAATTTTTAACTCAAGGAAAAAAGAAAGAGAACTCTAATGGTCACAGGTAGGCAAAGGTGGAATGGGATGCCTGGGAAGACAGTAAATTCCATGTCACCCAGGATGTCAAGGCAGAGGTTGGATAACTATTTGGCAGAGATGACCTTTTCATTTCCTTCCAACACAGATTTTTTTTTCTTTTTTTTTTTCCTGAAATTTTTTCTGGGACTGGGTTTGAACCCACCACCTCTAGCATATGGGGCTGGAGCATGACTCCTTTGAGCTACAGGCACCGCCCAACCAATACAGATTTTTTATGGCTTTAGGAGGCCATTCATTTATTGCTTTTATAAATACAATTGTGTCCCATACATTTTTCTGCATGCTAAGGATCTAGTGTGAAATAAGACTGACATAATCTTTCCCTCATAGAGCTCAAAATATAATGAGGAAATAGACAATAAATAAATAAGCCAGTCAATGAACAAACTATTATAGATTCTGATACGTACTCTAAAGAAAATACATAGAATAATGTAGAGTAACTAAGGTGGAGTAAAGGCTATGCGGGGGCACCATCAGGTCTTTCCCAAGTTAGTGGTTGAAAGAAAAATCTATTATGAAAGTGATTTTAAGCTGTGATCTTAAGGTTAAGAGGGACCTAGCCATGTGAAACACTGAGAAAAAGACTTCCAGGCAGAACAAACAGCTAGTGCAAATGTCCTAAATCAAGAAAGGGCTTAGGATGTCCAAGGAATAAAAAAAAAAAAAGACAAAGAAAACTGAAGAATACTCAAAAGGGAGAAGACTGGTACCCAAAAAGTCAGAGGCAACAAGGGACACTTAATATTTTTGATAGGTATTTGTCAACTGCAAAACTCATCATTGATCTATTTCACTGCTAACAATATCCCAGATTTTGTATCCTCGGTGTTTATGGAAGAACTGATCCTGTTCCCACTAGAGTGCACCTTAACTGGTTTATTCAGACCACAATGTTTCATCTCATTACCTACAGTTATTGTTGAAAAGCACAGGACCTGAGTCAGACCAATGAAGGCCAATAAAATAATACAGGTCCTCTTGTTTGAACTGTTCCAGAAGACTATTCTCTCTCATCTCTTAGGAATTAATATGGAAAAGTACCTGGCTGCTCACAGACATTCCCAGATGAGAAAGCAAGGTTTTGCCTCATATGGGAAAAATACTATTAATATACAATACTATTTTCTCAGAAGCTGAGAAAAACAAAACTGATCAGGATAATACCATTGATTTGCTGGTCCAACTATCTATCAAAATAAGTCTCATGCTTGAATCAATCAATAAATTTCCTTTGTTGTGCAAGTTTGTGTAATTTCCTGCTACTCAGTATATAAAGGACCCTAATTAATATACTATGGAAAGTGTGCCAACTTTGTTTCGTGAACAAAGGTAGAAGCTGTTGGGGACTTGTAAACTTGGGACAGAAGTGATCTTATTAACATTTTTGTTTTTTTAAATGACACTAAATGTCAATGTCCTTTTAATAACAGAATTCCATCTTTTAAAATTCAGTGGTCAATTGGTATATTTTATGTATTCCTTCTTCTATATTTTTATTATTGTTTTAGACTGCCATATCCTGTTTTTCTTTTCTTTTGTTTTCTTTCATTTGATCAAAAGTTTTGAATTAAGTTTCTGGATGGATTATGGTACTATTTATAGAAATAGGAAATATTAAAGCACACATAGGTTTGAAGGTAGGTCAAGACTTCATTTATAGACAAGTCTGAAATACTTATTATCAGATATTCATGCATAATTTTCAAATTGGCTCTTGGATTTAAAAGACTAAATCCTTGTTGGAGCAAGATGGGAGAGTTGAGTGGAGACTTTAGGACCCTAAGAAGAGGACGAAAGCAGTGGAGAAGTGCCAAATGTTTGCGATCAGCCATAAGCCACCTGGCCTTGGTGGATATAAGGTGGCAGCAGCTATAGAGAGAGTTTGCAGACCTGGGTTTTTTTGTTTTTCTTTCTCTCTTTCTTCTTTTTTTTTTTTTTTTTTTTGACTTGGGCATTTGGCTGAGTTACCTTAGGAGCCCTTGAGTGACCAAGACAAAGTGAGCAAGTCACTTTGAACAGTGCCCAGAGGCCATTACTGAGCCCCTGGGACTGAGAGGAGCTTTCATTGTTCAGCTGCAGGGCAGGCACAGCCATTGTGGGTTAGCAGACTTGCAGACTTGGCCCTCAGGGTCCTAGTAAGTGAGGACAGTTCTGGGGTACCTGACAAGTGGACTGTTACTTCTGGAGAAATCAGAGTGACACACGCTTTCCTGGAAAAGCCAGTGCTCAGAGAGGGGACGTGGTTTAGAAAAGTCGAGGCATGTCTATTAAGTGGGCTGAGGAGAGATTCAGGCTCCCAACCCTATGGGGTTGGAGGGCAAAGAAGTCAGCAGAGGCTTCCAGTCTCCATCTTATACATCTGGACCAGCACTGTGATTAGCATCTCATACCCCACAAGATCATCTGTTGCCCAGGCAATATTCAGGAATATTTGCAATATTCAGCAAAATTATTTATATATAATTTTTTTCTTTAAAATTTTTTTCACCTTTTCCCCCTAGATTTTTTCTTTTTTTCTTCATTTTGCTCATGTAAATATAATTTTTCATTGTTGTCTTCTTTAAAATTAAGGGCTTCATTTTTGCTGGTTTTTCAGCCTCTCTTGCATATTTTTCCCCTAATTTTATCCCTTAAAATTTTTTGTTGTTATTGATTTGGCTTGATTGATAATATTTTTGTTTTTCTTCTCTATTTGGTGGAGGTGGGGTCTATGTCTGCCCAGGTTTGCAAAGAGCTGCAAATGTCAAGGGACCCACCAAGCCAGCCCAGCCCTCCCCACCCCACACAAGTTGGGATTTGTGGGTGTGGGTCAAAGCACCTTACTGTACACCACTCTGACTCCTGTCTCCCTCTTTCTGTTCTTCTCTTCTTTTTGTCAATTTTCTTGTTTACCCTCCCTTTTTCCTTTCTCTTTTCTCTCTTTTTAAAAATCTTTTATCCCTTCTTAGTCTTAGCCTTCACTCTTCTAATCCTTTTAGTCCTTTACCAAAAGAACATTTCCACAACTTAGGTCAGAGGAACAGTAATTTAAAGAGCAAGAGGAAGTGGGAGGAAATAGTAGGACAGGGAAGCAGACAAAAAGAAAATACTCACGAGGAAGAAACAACAGAGAAATCCTGGCAACATGAAAAACCAGACCAGAGCAACCCCCCTAAAGGGATCATGAGGTAGTTATTGCAGAGGATTTACCTATAAAGAAATGTTACAAATGACAGAAGGGGAATTTAAAATATGGATAGTAAAAACAATGAAGGAAATTGTTGAGAAAGTAGAAACTAATCAAAAGGAAATCCTAAAACATAATCAAATAAAAGATGAATGATATGAAGAATATAGAAAGGATATAGCAGAGCTTAAGGAATTGAAGCAATCAGGGATCTAAAAAATGCAGTAGAAAGTATCAATAACAGATTAGACCATGCAGAAGAAGGAATCTCAGAGGTAGAGGATAAAGCTCTCTAACTAACGCAGGCAGTTAAGGAGACAGAAAAAAAGAGAAACAAAGCTCAACATTCACTGAGGAATTATGGGACTTCATGAATTGTTCAAACATACAAGTTATAGGTATCCCAGAAGGAAAAGAAGATCAACCCAGAGAAATAGAAGTCCTACTAGAGGATATCATATATGGAAATTTCCCAAATATCACCAAAGATTCCGACACACTCCTTTCAGAGTGATATCAGCCCCCAGATCATCTCAATTCAAATAGTGCTTCTTCAAGATGCATTGTCATGAAACTGTCAAGACAAAGGAGATTCTGCAAGCTACCAGGAGTAAGTGCCAATCGACTACAGAGGCAATTCCATCAGGGATTAAGTTGCCCACATCCGAAAAACAGAAAGAGAGCACATCAATAACCTAACTAATCATCTTCAAGAAATGGAAAAGAAAGATCAATCCAATCTCAAACCTGCCAGAAAAAAAAAAAAATGAAAATTAAATCAGAAATAAATGAAATTGAAAATAAAAGAATCAATCAGAAAATTAATGAAACAAAAAGTTGGTTCTTTGAAAAGATAAATAAAATTGATAAACCATTGGCCAGATTAACCAGAAATATAAATTTAAAATCTTTAATAACCTCAATCAGAAATGAAAAGGAGAAATAAAAACTGATAACACAGAGATAAAAGAGATTATTTCTGACTACTACCAAAAACTTTAGGCCCAGAAATTTGACAGTGTGGAGGAAATTCCAATACCTGGAATTACACCATCTTCCTAAACTTAACCGGAAGAAACAGATCTCTGGTACAGACCAATATCAAGCACTGATATTTCAAAAACAATCAAAAAAGCTTGCATCAACAGCAACAACAAAAAGACAAGACAGCTTCACATCAGAATTCCATCACACCTTCAAAGATGACCTTGTACGTATACTGCAGAACCTATTCCAAAACATTGAGAAGGAAGGAACCTTCCCTAGTACATTGTATGAAGCAAACATCACCTTGATTCCAAAATCAGGAAAGGATCCAAATAAAAAGGAGAACTACAGACTAATTTCACTAATGAATATCAAAATACTCAACAAAATCTTAGCTAATAGATTGCACTACTCATTAAAAAATATATATATCACATTACCCAAAGCAATATATAATTTTAATGCAATCCTCATTAAAGCTCCACTATCATATTTTAAAGATCTTGAAAAAAATAATACTTCATTTTATATGGAATCAGAAAAAAACCTTGAATAGCCAAGACATTACTGAGGAATAAAAACAAAGCAGGAGGAATCACGCTACCAGACCTCAGATTATACTATAAATCCATAGTGATCAAAACAGCATGGTACTGGCACAAAAACAGAGAGGTAGGTGTATGGAACAGAATAGAAAGCCAACAGATGAATCCAGCTACCTACCATTACCTGATCTTTGACAAGCCAATTAAAAACATTGAATGGGGAAAAGATTCCCTATTTAACAAATAGTGCTGGGTGAACTGGCTGGCAACCTGTAGAAGACTGAAACTGGACCCACACGTTTCACCATTAACTAAGATAGACTCTCACTGGATTAAAGATTTAAACTCAAGGCATGAAACCACAAAAATACTAGAAGAAAGTGTAGGGAAAACACTTGAAGCAATTGGCCTGGACGAATATTTTATGAGAAGGACACCCCAGGCAATTGAAGCAACCTCTAAAATACACTATTGGGACCTGATCAAACTAAAGAGCTTCTGCACAGCCAAGAACACAGTAAGTAAAGCATGAAGACAGCCCTCAGAATGGGAGAAGATATTTGCAGGTTATGTCTCTGACAAATGTTTAATAACCAGAATCCATAGAGAACTCAAACGTATTAGCAAGAAAAAACAAGTGATCCCATCTTAGGGTGGGCAAAGGACTTGAAGAGGAATTTCACTAAAGAAGATAGACATATGGCCTATAGATATATGAAAAAAATGCTCACCATCCTTAATCATCACAGAAATGCAAATCAAAACTACTTTGAGATATCACCTAACTCCAGTAAGATTAGCCCATATCACAAAATCCCAAAACCAGAGATGCTGGAGTGGATGTGGAGAAAGGAAACACTTCTACACTGCTGGTGGGAATGCAAACTAATAAGTTCCTTTTGGAAAGATGTCTAGAGAACACTTAGAGAACTAAAAATTTATCTGCCATTTGATCCTACAATTCCTTTATTAGGTATATATCAAGAAGACCAAAAATCACATTACAACAAAGATATTTGTATCAGAATGTTTACTGCAGCCCAATTCATAATTGCCAGGTCATGGAAGAAGCCCAAGTGCCGACTAATCCATGAATGGATCAATAAACTGTGGTATATGTACACCATGGAATACTATGCAGCCATAAAGAAAGATGGAGACTTTACTTCCTTCATGTTTTCATGGATGGAGCTGGAAAATGTTCTTCTTAACAAAGTATCTCAAGAATGGAATAAAAAGTATCCAATGTACTCAGCCCTATTATGAAACTAATTTATACTTTTCATATGAAAGCTATAACCTAACTATAGCCTAAGAATATGGGGAGGGGGGAGAAAAAGGGGAGGGGAGGGAGGTGGATGGGTGGAGGGAGGGTGAGTGGAAGGATCACCTCTGTGGTTTATCTTACAAGGGTACAAGTGACTCTTTCTGAAAGTAGAATATGAACATCTTAACACAATAACTAGGAAAATGACATAAAGGCTATGTTAACCAGTTTGATGAAAATATTTCAAATTGTATATGAAAACACCACACTGTACCCCATGATTGCATTAATGTACACAGCCATCATTTAATAAAAAAAGAAAAAATTATACATCACGATCAAGTAGGCTTTATGCAAGGAATGCAAAGTTAGTTTAACATATGCAAATCCATAAATGTAATTCACCATATCAATAGAAGCAAAAACAAAGACCAAATGATCCCTTCAATAGACATAGAAAAAGCATTTGACAGAATTCAGCATCCTTTTCTAACAAGAACACTTAAGAAAACAGGCATAGGTGGGACATTTCTTAAGCTGATTGAAGCTATCTATAACAAACCCACAACTAACATCATACTGAATGTTGTAAACCTGAAAGCTTTTCCACTTAAAACTGAAACAAGACAAGGATGTCCACTATCACCACTATTATTCAACATAGTTCAGGAAGTTCTAGCCAATGCAATCAGGCAAGAGAAGGATATAAAAGCCATCCAAATGGGGGCAGAGGAAGTCAAATTCTTCCTTTTTGCTGATGATACGATCTTACATAGAAAACCCCAGAGACTCGGCCATGAAACTCTTGAAAGCCATCAGGAAATGTAGTAATGTTTCAGGGTATAAAATCAATGTCCACAAATCAGAAAGCCTTAACTTTGCCAATAAAAGCAAAGTTAAGAAGCAAATCAAGGACACAATTCCCTTCACAGTAGCTTCAAAGAAAATAACATACTTAGGAATATACCTAGCAAAAGAGGTGAAATATCTTTTCAAAGAGAATAATGAAACCCTAGGAAAAGAAATTGCAGAAGATACTAACAAAATGGAAGACATATCATGCTCTTGGATGGGAAGAAATCAACATTGTTAAAATGCCTGTTCTACCCAAAGCAATCCTACAGATTCAATGCAATCCCCATCAAAATACCAACATTATATTTTGAAGATTTGAAAAAAAACAGTACTTTGTTTTATATGGAACCAGAACAGAAAACCAAGAGATGAAACCAGTCTCTACTTGCTGTCTGATCTTTAATAAAACAAACAAAAGCATACAGTGGGGAAAAGAATCCCTATTCAACAAATGGTGCTGGGAGAACTGGATAACCACATGTAAAAGACTGAAACTAGGCTCGCACCTTTCACCCCTTACAAAAATTGATTCAAGATGGATAAGAAACTTT
>CAUYTI010061943.1:0-10039 GCA_963575145.1 Galago senegalensis
AGAAGACTGAAACTGGACCCACACCTTTCACCATTAACTAAGATAGACTCTCACTGGATTAAAGATTTAAACTTAAGACATGAAACCATAAAAATACTAGAAGAAAGTGTAGGGAAAACACTTGAAGAAATTGGCCTGGGCGAACATTTTAGGAGGAGGACACCCCGGGCAATTGAAGCAACTTCAAAAACACACTATTGGGACCTGATCAAACTAAAGAGCTTCTGCACAGCCAAGAACACAGTAAGTAAGGCAAGCAGACAGCCCTCAGAATGGGAGAAGATTTTTGCAGGTTATATCTCTGACAAAAGTTTAATAACCAGAATCCATAGAGAACTCAAACATTAATAAGAAGAAAACAAGTGATCCCATCTCAGGGTAGGCAAGGAACTTGAAGAGAAATTTCTCTGAAGAAGATCGGCACATGGCCTACAGATATATGAAAAAATGCTCACCATCCTTAATCATCAGAGAAATGCAAATCAAAACTACTTTGAGATATCACCTCACTCCAGTAAGATTAGCCCCATCACTAAATCCCAAAAGCAGATATGCTGACGTGGATGTGGAGAAAAGGGAACACTTCTACACTTCTGGTGGGAATGTAGACTAATACGTTCCTTTTGGAAAGACATCTGGAGAAAACTTAGAGAACTAAAAATAGACCTGCTGTTTGACCCTGAAATTCCTTTATTAGGTATATTCCCAGATGACCAAAAATTGCATTACAACAAAGATATTTCTATCAGAATGTTTATTGCAGCCCAATTCATAAATGCCAGGTCATGAAAGAAGCCCATCGATCCATGAATGCACCAACAAACTATTGTATATGTACACCATGGAATACTATGCAGTCATTAAGAAAGATGGAGACTTTATGTCCTTCATGTTCACATGGATGGAGCTGGAGAATGTTCTTCATAGCAAAGTATCACAAGAATGGAAGAAGAAATATCCAATGTATACACCATTATGAAATTAATTTAAACCTTTTTATATGAAAGCTATAACCTAATAATAGCCTAAGAATACGGGGAGGAGGGAGGGAGAAGGGGGGGAAATGGGTGGATGGAGGGGGGTTGGAGGGATCACTTCTGTGGTTTATCTTTCAAGGGTACAAGTGAACCTTTCTAAGAGCAAAATACGAACGTTTTGTCAGAATAACTAGGTAAATTACATGAAGGCTATGTTAACCAGTTTGATGAAATGTTTCAAATTGTATGTGAAAACACCACACTGTACCCCAGAAGTGCATTAATGTGCATAGTTACCATTCAATAAAAATAAATAAATAAATAAGTAATTTCATGAAGTAGAGCCTCTGTGCTTTGTGAAGACACTTCATTGCCTTCAGGGATTCCTATGAGGCAAATATTAGTTTTCTTCGAATTATCCCAGAGCTCTCTGAGAGAGTAATCCGTTTTTGCTTTCCATTTCTCTTCATCCTTGTGTGCTTGGGAACATTCAGAAGCTTTGTCTTCAATGCCAGAGATCCTTTCTTCTGCATGCTCCATTCTGTTACTCAAGGATTCTACCATATTTTTCAGATCTTTGAGGGCTGCAACCTCTTGCCTCAGTGTTTCAAAATCTTTGGTCATTTTATCTTTGAAATTGTTGAATTCTTGACACATCTTTTGAATTATTTCTTGAGACATCTTTTGAATCATATCTTGAAATTCTAATTCCCTTCTCTCTTCCATTCTGTTAATCTTATTTACTCCAAATTCTGAACTTGATTTCTGACATCTCAGCCATCTGTTTATGGATGAGTTCTTCAATTGCATCTTCCCCATCCCTTTTTGGGGGAGTTGATCTACTCTAGTTATTTGAATTACCAGAGTTTTTCTGCTGATTCTGCCCCATGCTGAATTTACACCATGTGGGGACCATACCAGAAGTTTTCAGTCAGTGGCCTCCACTGGAGAAGATGCCTGCTTCCTCTGGTTGCCCAGAGAGGAAGAGCGTGTCTGTCCAGAAGAGCCTGAGGGGTGTGAGGCTTGTTGTTCCTATGACTGTGGCTGATGCTCTTCACCTCGGGGTACCACTGTTCTAGTATGTTTCCCTCTCAACTGACTGTCCTCCCATAGTTCTTTGGTGGCTGGTTGGGAATGCCAGGAGTGTACAGCTCTGGCCATTCTGGGCCCACCCAGTGTGGGTGCCTGGAGTGCGGATTCCCTCTGCCACCGCCCTCAGGACAGGCAGCTCTATCAAGCAGTTCTGGGCACGCCTGGAGCTGGGGACTCTTCTGCTGCTCTGCCTGCAGGGCTGTGCATGACTCTAGTAAGCAGTTTTGGGCTCACCTGGAGCAGGGGGAATTCCTCCATCAGCCCTCGCAGGGCACGGGTGGCTTTAATAAGCAGCTCATGGCCTGCCCAGTGTGGGAGCCTGGAGCAGGGAACTCCTCCGCTGCTGCCTATGGAACGCTCGTGGCTCTAGCAAACAGTTCTGGGCCTCCCCAGAGCATGGGACTCCTTTGCCGCCCCCCGCGGGTCTCCTGCGGCTCAAGCAAGCAGTTCTTGGCCCACTGGAAGCTGGGGATTCCTCTGCCACCGACCGCAGTGCACGTGGCTCTTGCAAGCAGTTCTGGGCCCACCTGAAGTAGAGGACTCCTTTGCCACCACCCACGGGACACGTGTGCACTAGCAATCAGTTCTGGGCCCACCCGGAGTGGAGGATTCCTCTGCAGCCACCTACAGAACATGTGCACTCAAACAAGCAGTTCTGGGCCCACCCGAAGTTGGGGACTCCTCTGCTGCCCCCTGCAGGGCATGTGTGGCTCTAGCAAGTACTTCTGGGCCTGCCCGGAGCAGAAGATTTCTCCACCAGCCCCCGTGGGGCACACGTGGCTCTAGCAAGCAGATCTGGGTCGGCCAGCCCAGAGCAGAGGACTCCTCCACCTCCGCTCTCAGGACATGTGTGCACTAGCAAGCAGTTCTGGGCCTGCCCGGAGCAGTGGACTTCTCTGCCACCGACCACTGCGTGCATGGCTCTAGGAGCAGAAATCTCCGCAGCTACTGGTGGTGGATTTTGTACCTTTTGATTGTATTTTTGGGGTCGCAGCTCACCTCAGCAAAGCTGTTTTGTGTTCTTCATTCTTCTCTCTTGGCTTATCTCCAAACCATCAGCTTACTTGCTAAACTTCTATCCTTTAAGTCTCCTTCTGGATGGGACCCTCTGTGGGAAGCTGACTGCAGTCTGCCATCTTGACTCCACTCCCTCTTTTTTTTTCTTTAGAGACAGAGTCCCACTTTATCACTGTAAGTAGAGTGCCGTGGCATCACACAGCTCACAGCAACCTCCAACTCCTGGGCTTAAGCTATTCTCTTGCTTCAGCCTTCTGAGTAGCTGGGACTACAGGCACCACAATGCCTGGCTATTTTTTGTTGCAGTTTGGCCAAGGCCAGGTTCGAACCTGCCACCCTTCCACCCTTCGTATATGGGGCTGGCGCCCTACCCACTGAGCCACAGGCACTGCCCATATGATAAGTCTTAAAATAAGGTAAACTGGCACCACCCACTATATTATTTTTTAAAATTATTTTAGCTATCCTGGTTCTTTTGTGGTTTCATATAAATTTTAGAATAATTATGTTTATGTCTACAAAAATACTGTGAATATCTTGATAGGAATTGCATTGAACCCATACATGAATTTAAGGAGAACTGGCATCATTACAGTGTTGAGACTCCCAATACATATGGAAGGCCTGCTGCTCCAATTATGTAGATCTTTGATCTTTTCTATAAGCATTTTGTAGTTTTCAGTACACAAATTCTATGCAATGTTAAATTTATACATAAATGTTTCATTTTTTGTGGAACAATTATAAACTGCATGTCTTATTATGGATGTGGGTTCATCTTGTATTCTGTGACTTTGTTGAGCCACTTGTTAGTTCTAGAAGTTTTTTGTGTGTTCATTGAGCAGCAGTTAGAGGTGGTTTTCTTTCTTTCATACCTCTGTGTTTTTTATGTCCTTTTTTCCTTTATTGCATTGGCTAGAACCTCTAGGATTATGCTACATAAGAGTGGCCAGAATGGACATCCTTACCTTGTCCCTCATCTTAAACAATTAGTCTTTCACCGTCTGGTGCAATGTTAGCTGTGGGTTTTATTGATGTTCTGTTCTTTATCTGGTGGAAAAAAAATCCCCTTCTATTTCTATTTTTGAAAGGTTTTTTCTGTTTACGTGAATAGGTATTAAATTTTGTAATGCTTTTCCTGCATCAATTGATATGATCACATAATTTTTTTAACCTGTTGATATTAGCATATTTTCAAATATTGAACCAACTTTGCATCATGGGATAAACACCATTTAACCATAAAGTATAGTCCTTTTGATATATTGCTGAATGTATGTGGTAAAATTTTGTTTAAAATTGTTATATCTATGTTTTCCAGGGATATTAATCTGTACTTTTCTTTTTTTGAATTGTCTTTGATTTAGGTATCATAATAATACAGATCCCATATTATGAATTGGGAACTGTTGCCTTCTATTTTCTGAAAAGAGTGTATATAGACTAGTGTTAAATCTTTATTAAATATTTAGTATAACTCATCAGTGAAATAATATGGGAGTAGAGATTTTATTTTGGGGAATTTAATCACAATATGGTTTCCTTAATTGTTATAACAGTATTCAAATTATCTATTTCATATTGAGTGAGTTGCATTTTTCAAATAATAAAATCTGTATCATTCAAATATTCAAGTTGTTGAAATTCTTTTTTTTTTAGACAGAGTCTCACTCTGTCACACTGGGTAGAGTAGAGTGTTGTGGTAACCTCAAATTCATGGACTCAAGGGATCCTCTTGCCTTCAACCTCCTGAGTAGCTGAGACTACAGGTATGTAACACAACACTGGCTAGTTTTTCTATTTTTAGTAGAGACGAGGGCCTTGCTCTTGCTTAAACTGGTCTTGAATTCTTGAGCTCAAGTGATCCACCCATCTTGGCCTCACAGAGTGCTGGCATCACAGGTGTGACCCACCACCTCTGGCCTAGAATTCTTATTTGTATTTTCTATTTATCTTTTTTATGTCTGCAAGGTCTGTACTAATATTCTGTTTAATTTCTGATATTGGTAATTTGTGTCTTCTCTCTTTGTGTATTTCTCAGACTTGCTATACAAGTTTTGTTGATCTTTTCAGAGAACCAACTTTTTGTTTCATAGATTTTCTCTATTGTCTTTGTCTTCAATTTCATTAACTTCTGCTCTGATCTTTATTATTTCTTCATTTCTACTTTCTTTGGAATTATTTTGCATCTATTGTCCTAGGTTATGGCAATGGGAGCTTAGATTATTAATTTGGGATTTTTTCTCTTTTAATGTAAGCATTTATTACTATACATTTCCCTCCTATTACTACATTAGCTGCATACCACCAATTTTAATATATTGGGGTTTCATTTCATTTAATTCAATATATTGTTTGATTGACCTTGAGATTTCCTCTTTGATTCATGGATTCTTATTAGTGTTGATTAGTTTACATGTATTTAATATTTTCCTATTGTCTTTTGTTTCAAGTCTGATTACATTGTGGTCAGATAATATACTCTGTATAATTTCGGTTATTTAAAAATTTTTAAGGTTTATGACTCATAGTATGATTGCTCTATGGACTATGAACAGGATGTTTCCTACTTTTGTTGATGGAATGTTCTAGAAATACCAGTTAAATTTTTCAGCTGATGATATTATTTAATTCTTCTATATCCTTGTCAATTTTCTGTAATAGTTCTATCAGTTGGTGAGTGTAGGATGTTGACATCCCAGCTATAATTAGGATTGTTCTATATCTCCTCTCAGCACTATTAATTTTTTTCCTAAAAATTCTTTCAGCTGTGTTTTTTGATTCATTTAGGATAGCTATGTCCTCATGATGGATTAATTCTTTCATCATTATGTAATGTTTCTCTTCTTTCCTGGTCATTTTCTTTACCATAATGTGTACATTTTATACTCCTACTTTTTTGCTTTTGTTAACATTTGCATGTTTTATATTTTTCATCATTTTATCTTCAACCTACCTGTGCCATTGAATTGGAAACTAATTTTCTCATATATAGCATATAGCTAGTTAATGATTTTCTTTACTTTGTTAATCTGTGTGTTTTTATTAATACATTTAGGCCATTTACATTTAAAGTAATTATTGATATGGTTGGGCTTAAATCTTCCACATCTTATTTATTTTCTATTTGCTCTTTTTGCTTTTCATTTCTTTGTTATTTTCCTCTCTTTCTATAAGTTATTTAAACTTTTTTTTTTAGTGTTCTATTTTTATTTCTTTATAGTGCTATTGGGTCCATTTGTTTCTATAGTTCTTTTAATGTCTATTTCAGGCACCACATTACATATACACAACTTAGTCTAGTGATGATGAAATTTTATCAGTTCATGTGGAATGTGGAAACCTTGCCAACCCTTAATGTCTTTTTATTCTCTCTCATTTATGACATAGTTTTCTTAAAATATTTCTCTATTTAAACTTAAAAACTTACTAGACAATATTATGGTTTTGTTTCATCTATCAAAAGTATTTAAGAAACATAAATATGAGAAGGAAAATACATTTTACTGTTTCCATTGTTCCTTATTTGAAGAACAGTGTTCCAGGATGGCTTCTTTAATCATTTACCTTTCTTTCAGAGAACTTCCTGTACTCCTTTTTAAAGGGTACTTCTACTAATGACAAATTCTCTTGGTTTTCCTTTGTGTAATAATGTCTTGATTTCACCTTCTTCCTGAAAAGTGAAGAATTCTAGATTCACAGTTCTCTTTAAACACTAAAAAAAATCTGTGTTCTTTCTGGCTTCCATGGGTCTAATAAGAAATCTGTTGAAAACAATTCAAATGACACATTGTCTTTAAGTAACACATTGTCTCTCTCACACCACTTTCAATATTTTTTACTTAATTTCAGTTTCTGTAAGTTTGACTATGATTGTTTGCTATGAATTTTGGAGGGGTAGCAAATCCTACTTGAGGTCCACTCATCTTCTTGAATCTTTGCCTTTTACCAAACTTAGGAAATTTTTGATCATTATTTTTTCATATACTATTTTATCTCTGCCATCTTTCTTCTTTCCTTGGACTCCAATAACAAGAATGTCAGACCTTCCATTATCATCCTATAGTCCTGAGGTTTGGTGCTGGGCGTTTTGTTGTTGTTGCTTCAGGGTTTTTGTTTTTTCAGGGCTTTTTCCCTATTTTCTATTGTTCCAAGGGTAATTTTGTGGTAATTTCTATTGTTCTATTTTCAAGTTTAGGTGACTCTTTCCTCTGTGCTCTTTATTTTGCTATCAAGTATATATATGTGTGTGTGTGTGTGTGTGTTTATGTTTTTCAGATCTAAAATTTCCATTTGGTCTTCCTTATATCTTTTATTTACTTGTTGAGATTTCTCAGTTTTTAATCTGTTTCCAGTGCATTTATAAATGCTCATTTCTCACTGCCTAAGCCTTTTTGTGATGGTTGATTTAAAGTCTGTAAATCAATTCTGGCATCTCTGGTATCTCCACGCTGGCATCTATTGACTCTTTTCTCATTCATGTTCTGATCACCTCGATTCTTATTGTGGTGAGTAATTTTTTATCAAAACCTGAACATTTGGAGATTATGTTATGAAATTCTGGATCTTGTTTAAACATTTTGATTTAGCAGGTCTCCTCTGATACCACTCCCATGGAGGAAGGAAGGATGTTATCTCATCACTGCCACATGAGTAAAAGTCCAGGCTCTCCACTTGGCCACCACTAACACCCGAAGAAATGGGGAGAAGACCTCATTACTTCTTTTTTTTTTTAACAGTGAAAAGTTATATATTTAGAATTAGCCAGCTGGACTTGGTTTAGAAGATCCCAATTTTGTTGGCAACATCCAAAGCATTGTAATCAGGAGCCAATCCAACATATGCCTTCTTCTCACCATCAGGCCTGATCAGTGTGTTGACCTTTGCCACAGCAATGTCACAAAGCTTCTTCATAGCCTTTCTGATCTGGTGCTTGCTGGCTTTGATGTCCACAGTGAACACGGGTGTGTTGTTGTCTTCTATCTTCTTCATGGCACACAGTGGTCAGGGGGAACTTGATGATGGCACAGTGGTCAAGCTTGTTTCTCCTGGGGCTGCTCTTCCAAGGATATTTGGGCTGCCTCCGGAGCCTTGGAGTCTTCGGCCACCAGAAGGTGGGTGATGTATGGATCTTCTTCTTTTTGTAGTTGTGAGTGCCTTTTAGCACTGCCTTCTTGCCCTTCAGTGCTTTTGCTTTGGATTCAGCTTTGAGAGGGGCAGGAGCTTCCTTCTTCACCGTTAGTGCCATCTTATGGGAAAAAAGCCTCATTACTTCTTAATAGGGGTGTGGTTCAGGGTCTCCACTGAGCTTCTGTTGATACCACCTGGATGGAAGAGGAAGTGGTGTGTCATTATGAATGGGTAGGAAGACCCAGCTCCCAGTGGTATCCACTGATACCACAGGGAAGGGGGCTTCAGTTCTGCTCCCTCCAGCAGAGGTTCTGTACTCAGCTTATGTGAAACTACCCTAGTGAGCAGATTGGAACACTTCTGTATAGCCTAGAGAGAACGGAAGTCAAGACTCCTCACTTAGCCCTTGTTGGCATAATGAGGCAGAAATTAAAGAGGCATTTTCTTGTAGTGTGTTTAGCTGCCCTACAACAGTTGTTTTGCAAAAGGGTTTTGTCTTGCTAGGCTGTCCATTTCCTGATCCTCTACCTGGACAGAACAGATATTCCTTGGAGCTTTTTCTTCCCTATACCCATTGGTGTTTCCAACTCACCACTATGTGTTTTTAACAGTTTCGAGGTGCTAGATATATATGTAGATAAGTAGATAGATAGATAGATATTCATATGCCAGTGTTTTTAGCTACATTTAGCAACAGGAATAGGTAAAAAGTTAACACCATCTTACCAGAAGCAGAAGTCCTCTCCACATAATCCTTTTCCACATGGCCCACTTATAAACTTGGCCTAGAAAATTTTTTCTATGGAGGCCCATTATCATATCTAGATATTCCGCTGTTGTTGAGGCATTTTTTTTCATTCTGAAGCTACAGGTTATGGATGACAGTAGAGTAGAAAAAGAGTGACCTGAGATGTGAGTCAGCTAAAATAACCTGGAGAAAGGAGTAAGGCTGAGTATATGAGGCCTCTTTAGGCTCAGCATACACTACTTTTTTTTTCAGCATACACTATTCACCTCTGCTTAGCTAATGAGCTGAGAAGAAGAACCCCCAGCCACCATCACCTCATAAGAGCCACAATCTTTTTAGAATTTTCAAAGGGACACAGGTTTTGAACAGAAAAATATGGAACCCTTGATGAACTTTAAGAGGAACTTATATACAAGACAAATTGCTGGAATAAAAGTGTTTGTCATGGAGGTCAACAGACCAATGTACGACTAGGTGGGAGCAGAAGCAAGTTTCATCTGAAGGGCGAAATAAGCCCCTTATAACTGAGTATGGTGTATATTTTAGGCAAATTGAAACATACTAAGTAGAAATAAGTTTTCCAGGGTGTGTGTGTGTGTGTGTGCGTGTATATTCATCTCTATTCAGGCCTTCAGTTGATTGGATGAGGTTTAGCTAGTCTCATTAAGGAAGGCAATCTTCTTATTAAGTCTACCAATTCAAATGTTAATATCAAAGATAAACATCCTCACAGAAATGCCCAGAATAATGTTTGATAACATATCTGAGCACCCTGTGGTTCAGTCAAGTGGACACGTAAAATTAAATACTTTTTATATATGTTAATATATATCACAACCCTTTTTTCTATATGTTAATACTTAGAAATGAAATTACTACCATGGGGCGGAACCAGCGAAAAACCTCTGGCAACTCAAACAACCAGAATAGATCTACTCCTCCAAGGGAAAATAGGGAAGACACAATGGAAGACCCCATCCACAAGCAAATGGCTGGGATGTCAGAAATCGAGTTCAGAGTGTGGATAGCAAATAAGATCAACAGACTGGAAGAAAAGAAGGAATTAGAAACTCAA
>CAUYTI010061945.1:0-14926 GCA_963575145.1 Galago senegalensis
CCTCCCTCCCTCCCTCCCTCCTTCCTTCCTTCCTTCCTTCCTTCCTTCCTTCCTTCCTTTTCTCTCTCTCTCTCCCCCCTCCCTCCCTTCCTTCTTTCTTCCTTCCTTGTCCCCCTCATGCTCACTTTACTTTCTATTTACGACAATTTAATGACATAAGAGTGCAAAATCATAATGCTGTTTAATACGCCCATTTTCCAGATTTGATAGGAACAAGGTCATATAAATAAGATTATCATCTGAACAAAAAAGTTAAAATTCTTTCTGTCATTTTTAAGGAGCAGCATGATCTCAGGTCTTTCCCTCACCCTCTCTGTGTCACTATTAGGACTGGCAGTAACAGTGATGGTGCTTTAACCAGCATGATCTCAGGTCCTTCCCTGCACCCTGTGCATATCATTCTTAGGACTGGCAGTAATAGTGATGGTGCTTTAACCAGTCAGGGGAAGCCAACAAAATCAAACAGCTTCACTGCAGTGTCCCAAAGGATCAAATATTGAGTAAATGTAGAATACTCCATCAGACTCCTGGTGACTCACTTGCCACCTGTGCAGGTGACAAGCTGAGAGGATGACAGAACTGGCAAGGGCCGCAGCAGAGCACTGGACAGCAGGGATGGGAGGGGAGTCCACACATGCCCGTGTGGACCTCTGGCTGAGTCTTCTCAGTTTTCCAAACTAATTTTGCTGGTGTAGAATAGATATTGGGTGCAGTTGGACAGATTGGGACTCACTTTCTATATATCCCCGGTGTAAAAGAATGTGGTCATCTCCTCTTCTCTAAATAAATACATAGCATCTCTTTAAATTTACAATATATTCTTTTTTCAGAAAAGAGATGGGTTCTAAGCCATAAATTTCTATTTTTAGTTCTCCTTTGGGCGATAGTAAGACTTCTTTATAAATAAATGCAAAACATCTCTTCAACATGTACCTTTTGGGAAATATTAGTTAGTTTTTTGACATAGAAACTGGAGACAAATTCACAGTGAACAGGCTATTATTTCCTTTTCCTGATAGATCCTTTAAAATGTCTGAGAGATGGAGTTCTGGAATTCTGTTAGAGTACAATGAAAACCACAATAAAATTTCATTCACTATGTACAATCAGAAAGTGCAAAAGTTATTTGTCCCATGGAGTCTGATCTGGAAAATCTGTTAGCCAGGGGGCATTTCAGTTCTTTGAAGATTTCATTATAGCGAGTAGAAGGGCACATAACCCGAGGAATGTGTGCAGCCTGGCGACACACAGCACGTAAACTTTTATTGAACTAATTCCCTTCATTAAACAGGAACGTGCCTTTGAACTACAGGGTTAACACCTGCATAGTAATAAGCTTTGTGTGGATTATAATATTTCTGTTTGATGTTTAATGTTTCTGGGAATCACCCTGCACATCTGAGATGTGACTGTTGAGGTAAAAGCTGTACTTTTACAGCAGGGCCTAATTGGGGACCAGGAACTGCCAGTTTACATTAAAACAGCCGAGACTCTCTGGACGGTCAGGCTCACTTTCCTTCTAGACAAGGCGGGAGTTTGTTGGTTGCTTGGAGGCCAAATGCCCCCTCTCCCAGATAACTGCAGTGGCTGCTCTTCATGGGAACATGGCTCTGCAGAACCCCCCAGAACAGATGCCAAATCCAAGTTCAACCTTCTGGGGTTTCTGCAACAAGCACTTTTTTTTGATATTGAGAATAATGGCAAAACGACTGTCTCTCCCTGTCTGGACAGAATGGTACTGTCCCAGACACAGGCCGGGCGGCCCAGGCAGCAGCACACTGCTGAGGGCTCCAGGAACCGCAGTGCACAGGACAGAGCAGAAACCGCACAGTGCCCACGGATCATGGGCAGGATGATGAGCCCATGGCATCCGCTGAGTGTGCACGTGTGTGGATGTTTGGGCCGTGCGCAAGTGCACATGTGCGTGTGTGGGTGTACGCGTGTGCCTGTGTATGTCAGTGCGCATGTGTGCCTGTGAGTATCTAGTTCTCTGTGTGAGGCTTGAGTTCTTATACTCAAATTTCTATACAAATTCAATGCAACAGCATTCTACTTGGATTCTAAACAGCACCACTGTAAAGAGTAAATTATTAGGAGCCTGAGACTGCTTACCGAAGAAGACAAAATTTTGTTCTGATATTTTATTTTGAAATCAGTTTTCAACCCTAGAATTCAAAAACTCAGAATTCAAACAACTACTGAGGTAATACCTAAGCTTCCTTGGATTTTGTGTACAGAAAAATGTGTAGGAATAAATGCTAGGGGAAAGATGTATATTTTTAAATCTTGACTTGGTAGATTTGACACTCTTAGAAGAAGATTTCTCCTGTTTTTTCAACCTGAATTCAGCTACAAAAGATGGTGACTGTGGCTCCCCTGCCACCTACCTCATCCGACGTGGCACCTTCTATCCCAAGGAGCTATTGGTTGTTGTCACATCCAAGACTCAAACCTGGGTAAATATTGGTTGCATTTCATTTTTAAGAGTCTTGGTTTGCTCTTGGACACATTTCTTGTTGAAGAGTGCAAGGAAAAGTAGCCCGGTCCCTTTTCTGGTGTTATTTATTCTGCTCCAAGGAGCACAGCAGAATGTATGTGTCTGAGACCAACTTGCATCACCTCTGAATTTGTACCTGGAAGGAAAAACCTCTGTGCATCTCAGGGTTTATTCCAGTTGGTGCCTATTAAATGATGAGAATTGCTTCCTCTCCTTACAGATCAGTACAATTAATTGCCTTTGTCTAGAGATGACACAGATTTGGGAAACACTGCCTGAGATACAGCCATGGAATTCAGCCAGAGTCCTGGAGATTTTCACTCCTTCTCTCAAAACATACAGAATTTTAAAATTAATAAGGTAGCATGCTATTTCTGCCACTGTTATTTTAGGGTGTAATTTACGAACTTAAGAGGTAAGTGAGTTTTCTGAAAGACACTGCAGAGGAAGTTGTTTGGAACTTGTCTTTCCTTAAATGGAGGGCGGGACTGTGGGCTGGGCCGGCATGAGCTGGACGTCCTGCCACTCGGCTGTTCTTTTCTTTATCCACAGATTGGAGATGGAGACAGCTTTCTGCAGACAGGTCTTGGAGTCTGTGAATAAGCTCTTCTCCAGGCAAACGAGGGTTATGCAGTGCAAAGCATGGAGACACCATCTCAAGTTTGAAGGTCACCTTGGGTCCTGCTCCTGCTCCCCAGTCCTCACTGAGTGCAGCCAAGGAAAAGCCGAGGGTTGTCTGCACAGAGCCAGACATACTAAGGCCCCCGCCCCCAGCCACAGATGGCCACAGACGGCCAAGAGTCTATTTAAGGCTATTTTTTGTAGACTCTAGACATATGGGCTAGGACTTAATTTTATGCCTGATATATAATCCAAAATTGTCCTTAAAAAATATGCCTAGAAATGAGTCACTAGAGTGAGGAAAAAATGAGAAAACAAACAAAAATGGTAAAAACAATGAAAGACCCCAAACAGCAAGTACCCGGCCCAAATCACAGGGAGAAGCTGCCGTTCCAACACGGGTGCTCCAAACACCGGAGTGAAAGGAATAAACCTTCCGGGTCTAAAGACAGTGGAAAGTGGTGCCTTTGAGTTTTGGTCCACGAAATTTCTAAATTATATTTTGGATGTTTCTACGGTGCATCTTACAAGGGTACGTGTGAAACTTAGTAAATGTAGAATATAAATGTCTTCACACAGTAACTAAGAAAATACCACGAAGGTTATGTTAACCAGTTTGATGAAAATATTTCACATTGTATATAAAACCAGCACACTGCACCCCATGATTCCATTAATGTACACAGTGATGATTTAATTAAAAAAAGAAGGATTTTTTAAACAAAAGAGTAATGGAAATACCCATCAGAAAAATAATTTCCCCCCAAAGAATATAATCCGTTCACCCTCAGTCCTGTGGAAATGCTTATTGCTTCTCTTAAATACAGCATCAAAATTACAAATGTATTTTTTTCAAAAAGCTAAAAGTGATATCATTACACATAAAGACATGAAAAGTGAACAGTGAAAAGACTAAGAGATAGCAATTTCTCAACTTAAATCTTTTAGTGTTTTTAGAGGTGACTAAGTCAGGGAGCATGTAAAGGGGAGGCAGGAAAAATGTAAAAAGTGGTTTTTTTGTTTGTTTTTTGGAAGGATAGGATTATGAGAAAATTATATTTTCTTATATGTGAGAATTTCTATTTTCAAATGTTAATGGATATGCTGTGTTGATTTTAAGTAATAAAAATACTTATTATAAATAAGCAAAGAGAGACTACGCCCTGAGGGTCTGGAGAGAAGGCGCCCCACCCCTGGGTTAGGGGCTTGAGTGCCCCCCGCCTCGGCTCCTTCCTAAATTCCTTCTCAGTGGCTATTTCCCTGCAGTCTGAGTCTTCTGAGGTCCTAGACTCTGTTTGTCAGGCCCTTCACCTGGGCCGTCCCCATCACACAGGGCTGCTGTGGTGACTTGCTAGTCACACTTCCAGGACCACCTTCCATGGACCATCACAGCTGAACACTTAACCCAGACTCCTGCCACTGCAGCAGGGGTGGGGTCACCTACAGCTGCAGTCCCACATGCTGGCCATGGACTGGTGCAGGTGATGGTCCTTTAGGAGCTGTTCTGCCCACAGGAGGTGAGCAGTGGGAGCAGCAGTGCCTCGCTCTGTTACAACTGCTCCCCAGCACTCACTCACAGTGCTGCCCGAGCTCCCCTGCCTATCAGATCAGCACCATTAAATTCTCATAGAAGGGTGAACCCCACGGTGGACTGCGCATGTGAGGGATCTAGGGCGTGAGCTCCTTATGATAATCTAATGCCTGAAGATCTGAGGTGGAGCTTTAATGTGCTTGAACCAACCCTAAACCAGCTCCCTGACCCTGACAATGGAAATATTATCTTCCATGAAGCCTGTTCCCTGGTGCCACAAAGGCTGGGAACCACTAACCTACAGCATCTCACATGAGCATCTCAAAGTCGGCTTTGGAGTCCCTGTGCTTTCCCCAAACCCTTTAATCCTGCAGTCCCCATCTTCATGCAGTAGGCTTTGCAGCCCTGGGGAGGACTCAGCAAGACAGCTGAAGCTTCCTCCCTGCTGCCCCCGTCTGCCCCAGTGCCCCGTCGCCTCCTGTCCTGGTCCAGACTAACTCTGCGTTTTCCTGCTTTGCCTTGCTCAGGACTTGTCCACGTGTTTTCCTGGCCTTCCCTCCATCCTCTTTGCCTACAAGTGTCTCCCCTCTTTAGGGTGACAGAGTGACTTTTTAAATAACCAAATCCAATCCTGTTATTCCTCCTTGTCACAATTTTCAGTGACTCCATGGTGCCCTCAGATAAATGTGGAAGGTACCTCCTGGCCAGCAGGTTTTCCTGATCTGCAACCTTCCCTGATCTAATGCTCTAGGTCTTGTCAGGCTAAGAAATATTTATTATTTCTTGAGTGAGTCAGATTTTTTTTTTCAAGCTTGAGCTTTTCTGATGTTGAACATGCAGCCCTTGCCTCCCAGAATGCACTAACTTTATTATCCATTGACAAAATTTGTGCCTCTTCTTCAAAACTCAGATGTATTGTCACCTTTGCACAAAAGACTCCCGGACACCTGGAACTGAGTTGGGAGCCGCGCAGAGGGCCCGCCACTCCCGCCCTCACTCTCCTCTGTTCTGCACCTTGCGCTCTCTGACGGCGGCGTGCCTTATCCTCCCTGCCGGACTCCACGTTCCACGTGGTGCTGGTGCATAGTGGATGCTCGAGAAATATTCATCAAGCGAATGGATGGACGGGGCTTTCTCTATACATGTCTGCAATTTTGAGGTGCCAAAAATGACCCCTCACTGTGGCATGTAGGATGTGCCATATCCTTTCCAGCATTTTGTACTCTAAGTAGTCATGCAATGTTTAAAGAGGCTCAAGTCGAAGATAATAAATGATTTTTAAAAACCCACAAATTAATTTTGATGGAATTTTTGAATAGGGAAGCCTTCCAGTGAATGGAAAAACCCAGGCCTTGAGAGAAACGGGAGCCTCTAGTCACATCGCAGCCCTGAATGACTGGGTGGCCTCAGTCCCCAACTCCCTGGCTGTCTGTTTCGGGGGGAATGGGAGTGCATTAGAATCTCTGACGCAGGCAAATACTGTTCCATTTGACCGAGCTCAGCCTTTCCCTCTAGGGCGTCAATGTCTCTACATGTCTGGCGGGGGTTAGTTATTCTTTAGATAGTTAGGCGTCTTTGTGCCTTCCTACTTTTTGTCTAAATCTGGCAATATTTTAGATTGTCATCATCTTTTAATTTTCTCTACTTAATAACATGTGATAACTAGATATACATTTTCAAATCCAATCACTGTTTAGAAACAGTCACCGAGAACGTTGACGCAGTGTCTGCCTCTTCAAGCCTCAGTGTTCACTGGAAATGCAAGTCTCCACCTACGCGGGAGTGTATCCTTTCCTCGGAGGCTGATCTACTATAGATTTAATTACAATAATTGCCAGGTATGTTGTTATAAAAAGTAAATGTCAATGATTTGTAATTGTGTCAGGCAGTTTAATTATTTTTTTCCGGGGAGAGATGTATTTCTGACTGTTTCTCCAGTGCGCAGCAATTGAGGTACCAGGTAATGGAGTTTCGCCGATTTTTAGCTGAACGCGGAGGGTGTACAGAATGCATCTCCATCACTTGACGGTCACAGGGTTCAGAAGGCATGGATTACATTGATGCCAAACGTCTGTTTGTTCAGAATATTAACATGGTGAGGAGAGTGCACGTTTTCCAGCCAGCAGACACGACGCTCTGACGCACGGTTCGCGCCCTGACTAGAGGCACCAGCCTGATTTACAATGTGGTTCAAAGAGACCCCGGCGTTGTGTAAGGCGCCTTCCTCTGCCACCCCCGTCAGCGCTGCATGGCCTTGTCTGCTGCTCTTATGGGGGTGAGACCATAAAGCCGCTATTGCCTCTTACCGTGTTTGTGGGAAGAGGGCTTAGGAAACCCAAGATAAAGCTTTGATTTTCACAACAATCATGCAAGTGCGGCTTTTTCATCAGGGTCATTTTCAGAGAAATTATTCCTCACAGTGTGTCACAAAAAGGGGTCCCAGAGGCAGAGCTATGGATGGGAACTTCTTTTCTTCCTGAGAGAGATCAGAAAAGTTTATTCAAATGCAAATGGTGCTGGTGAAAAATGCAGCATTAATTTATTTAACAGAGTGGCCTTTGGGCTACATCATTCAGTCCCGGGGACTGTCTTTACATCTGAAGTAACTGGACCACGGCACAATCAATCCGCTTAACTGTAGCCATTTTAGAAAATAAATCAGATTGGATGTAGTCAATCCAATCAGTTGCCCTCCTATTGATCTGGAACGTTGACAGTGCCCAGCCAAGGAGACTGTGTCTTAGAGAAAACAGGTTTTGAACTAAATCCTGGTCGTAATCACCACCTGTTTCCCTTGCTATGTGCATGTGGAATAGTAAAAAGGCATCGTGTTGGGGTCGAATCTGATAGAAATCTGAATTCTGCCTCTTCCACCTCCGTGTTTAACTGTGCAACCACGGGCATGGTGCTGAATTTCCTCTATTAGCCTCACCTGTAAAATGGGACTAAGAAGATCTGGCTGCTCATAGGGTTGTGGTAGGCCAGCACTCATAGGAAAAAATATCCAACTCATAGGTAGGCTGTGCTATATGTTATATTTATATATTATTTATGTTTCAACACGTAAAGAAACATTTTGTAAATTTGTTTAAATTTTGTAATGATATATTTGTGACATGTTCATACACACACACTTGACACAATGATGTGAACGTGTACACGATTGCTGCTCAGGATCTAACAGATTCTGCTTCCTATTATAGAAATTTTCAACTATTTTTAGATAATTGATTTGGCGATCTTAAAAAGTAAACAAATACATCTTTACCCCTATATCACATTGCATGTAAATACCAATTCCTTATAAATATTATGTCTAAACGTAAAGGGTGAAACAACTCACGTGTAAAGCACAGGAGAATGTCTCTGTGAGCTTGCAGAGAAAAAGATTTCTTTTTTTGAGACCGAGCCTTACTGTCCTCAGTAGAGTGCTGTGGCACCACAGCTCACAGCAATCTCCAACTCTTGCTTAAGCAAGTCTCTTGCCTCAGTCTAAGGCACTCACATTTTCCTACGAAAATGGGAGGAGAAAATCTTTTCCCTAAGGGAAAAGATTTCTTAAATAGGATTCCCTAAACATTAATTACTAAAAAATGATAAATTGGACTGCGCTAAAATTAATAAATTCCGTTCATCAAAACAACAGTGAAAAGGCAGGTTGCAAAGCAGAGGAAGATACTCGCAGTTACAGATGTACAGAAAAGACACGTGGAAAATGAGAATTAAACCACAGGGCGGTGCCACCGAGTGCCCCCCAGGGATATGCACATGAGGATGGGCGTCAGGGAGGATGTCCAGCGCCCAGACTCACACGCACAGTCAGCAAGGGGGGAAGCAGAGTCATCACTGTGGACACAACCCTGGGAGACCGAGCAGAGCAGATGCACATGCTAACACAAGCGCATACGCAGACTTACCACACACACACACACACACACAGAGTTCACAGTGGCACCGTTCCTAGTAGCTGGAAAGTGAAAACCACCAACTGTAGTGTATTCATGACGAGGAGGATGACGTGGCAAGAAGCAGGAACAGCACTGCTACACGCACGAACACGGCTGAATTCTCCTGAGCCCCATGTTGATCTAAACCAGCTTGATACGCACCGTACTGTGCTGCATTTATAAAACCTTCAAAACCAGGCAAGCTACTCTTGAGTGTCAAAAATTACCTTTGAGGGGTGGCAATGATTGGAAGTGCTGTGTGGGTGGGAGGCCCCTGGGACTCTCGGCCACATTCTCTTTCTAGATCTGGGCATTGGATACATCAGTGTGTCTACTTTGGAACATTGTCAAGATGAACAATTTTGACTCTGGTCTTTCTCAATGCCTATTTCAATAGAAGGGTGTTTTTATTTTATTTATTTTTTTATTAAATCATAAACACATAGATAATGTATACATTAGTGCATTTGTGAGGTACAATGTGCTGATTTCATATAGAATTAGAAATGCTTACATCGCACTGGTTAATATAGACCTCATCTCGTTTACTTAGTTATTGTGTTAAGACATTTATACTCTATACTAATAGATCCGACATGTACCCTTGCATTACACACCTTAGGTGTGATCCCACCATTCACGATCCCTCGATCTGACCTCCCCACTCCTGTCCCATCCCCTCTCCTCCCTCCTTCATCTTGGGCCATAGTTGTGATCTATTCTTCATAGGAAAATGTGAGTGATTGTAAATTGGTTTCATAATAGTATTGAGTACATGGGATATTTTTTCTTTCATTCTTGAGATACTTCAAGAAGAAGGGTGTTTTTAAAACAACTATGGTAAAAATTGCTTAAGTATACAAAATAATGTAAGATTATATAATGTGGACACTAATAGTGAAGCCAGTTGAAATCACGTATGAATCTGCTCCTGTGCTTGTATACCCTACTTGTATTTTGATATAAACCCTTCCAGGGTTTTTTCTGTCTTCACACAGTGCGTGTATCAGAGAGAGACACACACGTCTCAGGGCACAGCACGCGGACTTCGTAGCACCTTCTCCTCCGCTGAGAGCCTGTCCGGAGCCGACCGCCTTCTCTTGCCATTACATATTCCGCAGCACACTTCAAACGCCTCTGCTCTCCACACATGGCCACGGCCGCATTTAGCCCATGGCCTTGGCCATATGTCCTTCATCTCAGCACCGCCTCAGCTACACATCTGCTAAAGCCTGGAGCTAAAACTAAGCCATTAAAATGGATTGATTTAGATCTAACGGATCTCACCAGCAGTGTCTGGCAATGGGGACCCTGGTCCGGTTCTACTTCCTGCTGTTCTCGCTGACCCAGCAGCGTCATCCTCAGGAGTCGCGGCTTTACAAGAAGGGTGCACACCACACCCGGGTCTGGCCCATTTTGTGGTATAGCAGGGAGGCCAGAGTGTGCAGGAGAGAATCCAGGCTCAGAGGACCGGGTGAAGGCACCAAGTCTGTAGCCACCAGATGGGTGACTCTGGAGAAGTGACCCAGGAAGCAGGGACTCACTTTCCCAGGAGACAAATGCATCTAATAAATCCCACCTTACAGCCCAGAGTGTGTAGAAGGCAGCAGTAGTGCAGGGAAGGGCAGGGCAGGGAAGGGAGGTGGGGTGGGGTGAGGCGGGGCGGGGCTGGTGGGGCAGGTCAGGGGCAGGGTGGGGAGGGGTGAGGCGGGGCAGGGCTGGTGGGGCAGGGCGGGGCAGGGCAGGGCAGGGAGGGCAGGGCACCATTCTCAGCACAGGCATTTCCAGGAGGAAACATCCCATCACTTTCTTGCTCCTTAGTGTGAGCCCTGAGCACAGCTGGTGAGATCTCCATGCAGATTTCTCCATGATTGGCACCCTGTGCTCAGTCACTCAGAACAGCTTATAGTAGTTTGGTCCCAAAGTAACATGTATTCTTTTTTTTTTTTTTTTTAACCTGGAAGCCACCTTTGCCTCTCTGACGTTTACTCCTTCAGTACTTGTCCAGCCCAATTGTGTTGTCTCTGTAGAAATATCTTCTGATGCTCTCCTGCATGAAGACTTGGCTGGAGGCCCCACTAGGCATCTCCCACCCCTGCCCCGACATAGCTGCGTCACAGGAGTTACTGTAGCATGTGGGCCTTCCTGAGTCTCTTCAGACCAAAGCTTCCTGGGGCTGTATTTTCTCATCCTTTTATCCCGACCACCTGGTGTAAGACCTGGCAAACACAGCTGCAGGCCACAGCTCTGCTAACTGAGTGGGGTGAAGCCTTAATTTCAGTGGGGAATAATTTTACAGGATCCAGGAGGCTGAGGAACACCCAAACTTTCTCTCCCTGCATGGGAAGCCATAATCATGAGGCTCAGAGCAAACGGAGTGAGAAGAATCTGGTATTCAGGGGCCCCCAGTTGAGGCCTGTTGGGCAGCCCTGTGCCTGTAGAGATGATTTTGCTCATAGGCAGAGAAAACTTTGAACTGTATAAACACAGCATTGACCCCACCCGTGCTGGTGAGAATGCCCACCTGCACCGGGTACTCAGTCTGTGTGCAGGACCTGGCCTCCCTGCCAGCTCACCTGCAGTGTTTCCCGGTGAGAATGCCCACCTGCACCGGGTACTCAGTCTGTGTGCAGGGCCTGGCCTCCCTGCCAGCTCACCTGCAGTGTTTGCTGGTGAGAATGCCCACCTGCACCAGGTACTCAGTCTATGTGCAGGGCCGGCCTCCCCGCCAGCTCACCTGCAGTGTTTGCTGGTGAGAATGCCCACCTGCACCAGGTACTCAGTCTGTGTGTGCAGGGCCCGGCCTCCCCGCCAGCTCACCTGCAGTGTTTCCTGGTGAGAATGCCCACCTGCACCAGGTACTCAGTCTATGTGCAGGGCCGGCCTCCCCGCCAGCACACCTGCAGTGTTTCCTGGTGAGAATGCCCACCTATACCGGGTACTTAATCTGTGTGCAGGGCCGGCCTCCCCACCAGCTCCCCTGCAGTGTTTCCTGGTGAGAATGCCCACCTACACCGGGTACTTAATCTGTGTGCAGGGCCGGCCTCCCTGCCAGCTCATCTGTGGTGTTTCCTGGTGAGAATGCCCACCTGCACCAGGTACTCAGTCTGTGTGTGCAGGGCTGGCCTCCCCGCCAGCTCATCTGTGGTGTTTCCTGGTGAGAATGCCCACCTGCACCGGGTACTCAGTCTGTGTGTGCAGGGCCCAGGGCCGGCCTCCCCGCCAGCTCATCTGCAGTGTTTGTCTTCAGTTATGCTAGCGGCTCCACTCTCAGAAGATGACTTTTGCAGGCACCTGAGACTGGTCTGTTTCTTTAATTTGCTTTTCTATCTCTGTTTTAATATGCACTTATTTCATAGCCAGCCTTTCTAAAATGAAACTTTCATTTTTTTAATGTCTAAGTTATTGAGAGGTACTTTTCTGAGAGGCATCCACTACTGTTTATAATGTTTATACTAATATTACAGCATGAGAAGCTATCACTATATGGTTCCTGGCTGGAAGACCTGACATCTAATTAATATATAAACACATGAATTACTACTACTACTACTACTAATAATAAAATGCAGTGGCAACTTATCCTGAGAAATTATCTTAAAGCAAATAATTATTCAAGGGTGTTTATGATAGTGTCAGTTGTATTAGTAAAAACAGAGGAATAACCAATACTCGAGTTTGTAATGAAAGCGAATTCTTTTGCTGCTACTAAATGTTTTGAGAAGAGTAAAAATCACAAATTCAAATAGAAGGTCACAAGAGACGCAATCAGTGTGACCTGGTTCTGTGTACCTCAATGACTTCCCAACAATAAAAAAATCAGAAGGTCATTATCTGATATCACTGTGGTAGAAAAATGGTATGAATGTTGGAAAGTAAGGTGTTTTCAAGGCAGTGAAGTTGTATTTAAAAATACTCACAGATTACTTCTAACTGTATCATCCTAGTCAAGGTGCAGCTTATGTTGTTAGCACTGGTCGGAATTTTCTTAACTTATTCTATCTAATCCTGAGTTCTCTGGCTTCAAGAGTTTGGGATCCGTTCTGAGAAGGGCCAATGAGGTGAGTGTGGGGCAAGTTGCAGACTGTGGTGTCCTACGGGGCTTAACAATGTAACTCTACATTAGGGTTCTCCCTGCCAGGGCTGATCTTGTCCTAGCACATAAAAATGGGGAAGAACTCATTTCAGTTCCATTTGGGAATCTCTTCTAAGGAAAAGTGTTTTCTAGGAAACTTCCAGAAGACACAAAACAATAATGGGGTTTAGGTTTTCAAGACTCCTTGGAGATTGGTGCAAACCTTCTCTTTACAAATGGAGAAACTGGGTGCTGAGATCCCAGGGGACTTACTTAGTAACGGGTGGCAGAACCATTTTATAAAGTGCTGTTTTTTTGCTAGTTTTCAGCTAATGATGGCTTCCTTTGTATTTAGCATATAGTCCTACAGGGCTATTCGAAATTAGGCTGTGCCACTCTCTGCCTCCTTGCTGTGTGATGCTGAAAGGCTCAGGAGGAAGCAGTAGTTGGCAAGGGAACCAAGCAGCCAATCTATAGTTGGGCCAAGCAGGGCAGCCTTCTGGGAGCACATCTCCACTCGGGGAAGAGAATTGGGAAGCAACAGAAAACATGCTGTGGAAAGTACATCTCACCTTGAAAACATCAGGTTGATTTCTGACATGCCTACCGTTGGGTGGTTTACATATGTCTTCTCAGAGTTGTTTATGAATTTGAAAGCAGTTAGGAAATAATCTAATAAGAACAGAAACAATGAAAGTATATTTGGAGACATAAAATGGCATAATTATTATCAAGTTTTAGTTATTTCAGAGGAATATTTCTAGGAAATTGAGTTCAGAATTAAATTTATAAAATAAAAGTAGTGTTCCCCCCAGTTTCTGATTCACCAGGGGATTTGATGTGAGGGTTTGGGAACGTCTATTAAAGGAAGACTCTTTCCGCTCTGTATTCAACACCTTATATTTCTTATTTCCCCTTGGGGTTTCCTGAATCACACTGTGTCACAAAGCCAACTTAGTAATGGTCCTTCACATTTTTTATATTCTTATTTAACCATTAATATAATAAAACAAAACCCAATGTCTGTTCTTGGACCTTTCAAGGCCAGATGTGGGTATGGGTGAAATTCAAAGTCATGTTACTTGTTGGGAGGGGTTCTGACATGTGCTAACGTGACCAGCTGCAAAGGGCCTTGCTGGGTTCACTGCATTGCCAGGCACCCACCCTCAGACGTGTCTTTGCACACTGTCCTGACATTCTCCAGAAACTCACTTTTGAGGAGTCCCCACTGCACAGAGAATGTTTGCTGCAGCCATGAAGGTGCAGTGTGCACACCCACACATCCGGTGGAAGCAGCCTGTGCAGAGTTAGCTCCGACCATCAAGACTTTTAAAAACCTGTTGGATACTGAGGCTGAGCAAGATGGCAGACTAGAGACAGCTTCTCAAGGATGAGCTCCTGCCTGGACTGCAGAACCTGTTCCAAAACACTGAGAAAGAAGCACCTTCCCTAACACATTCTAGGAAGCAAACATCAACTTGATTCCAAAGCCATGAAAGGACCTAACTAAAAAGAATAACTACAGACCAATTTCACTAATGAATATCGATGAAAAAATACTCAACAAAATCTTAGGTAATAGATTTCAGCTACTCATTAAAAAAATTACACATTATGATCAAGTAGGCTTCATCCAAGTGATGCAAGGTAGTTTAACAAGCACAAATCCATAAAGGTAATCCACCATATAAATAGAAGCAAAAACTAAGAGCATATAATCCTCCCAATAGATACAGAAAGAGCATTTGACAAAACTCAGCATCCTTTTCTAACAAGAACACTTAAGAAAATAGGCATAGGTGGCACATTTCTTAAGCTGATTGGAGCCACCTGCAACAAACCCACAGCTAACATCATACTGAATGGTGTAAAACTGAAAGCTTACCCACTTAGAATTGGAACCAGACAAGGATGTCTATATTGCCACTATTATTCAACATAGTTCTGGAAGTTTTTGCCAATGCAATCAGGCAAGAGAAGGATATAAAGGGCATCCATAGATACACAGTTATGATTTTTTTTTTTTTTGAGACAGAGCCTCAAGCTCTCCCCCTGGGTAGAGTGCCGTGGCATTACAGCTCACAGCAACCTCCAACTCCTGGGCTCAAGTGAGCCTCTTGCCTCTGCCTCCCAAGTAGCTGGGACCACAGGCGCCCGCCACAACACCCGGCTATTTTTTGGTTGCAGCCGTCATTGTTGTTTGGCAGGTCCGGGCTGGGGATTCGAACCCGCCACCTTAGGTGTACGTGGCTGGC
>CAUYTI010061948.1:0-22728 GCA_963575145.1 Galago senegalensis
CATTACAGCTCACAGCAACCTCCAACTCCTGGGCTCAAGCGAGTCTCCTGCCTCCACCTCCCAAGTAGCTGGGATCACAGACGCCCGCCACAACACCTGGCTATTTTTTGGTTGCAGCCATCGTTGTTTGGCGGGTCCGGGCTGGGGATTCGAACCTGCCACCTTAGGTGTACGTGGCTGGCGCCTTAGCCGGTTGAGCTATAGGCGCTGAGCCACAGGGGACACTCTTAACGACAGGTAGGAATTCAAGATCTCACTTTGTCCTGTGATGGATAAAGGGAGTGGTAAAAATACTGTGCCTAGTAGCACCTAGTGGCTGTGGAGCAAAGAAGTGAGCCTGTGCCTACCTTTGATGGGAAAAGAAAAAACCAGCAGTAAATCAGGAGGTAAAAGGTCAAATGAATCTTGCAAACTTATGCCACTGAATATGACTATGGAGAAGGGGAGGAAAAATAACCTGTGATTGGTAGAAGAAGAAAACGGTGATGATTTGGAGAGAAAAGATAAAGGAAAGAACTAAATGGGCTTGGCATGGGTTAGAAAGCAGTAGTGAGAAATTTGAGCCCAGAGTAATATGTATGGACAAGAAGCAGGAGTCAGGAAGTTGTTACCATTGGTGAAAAGAGGACTGGCCGGCAGGATTGTTTTCTCAGAGGACTTTGGTTTTCTGCAGATTTTTGAGGCTTTTTATTTCTGGAATATTGGCTGGATTTCCACATGGGCATCCTATTACCACTCTCAGAGATGGACCAACAATTGTGCAGAACAGAAGAAAACATAGGAGAGCCTGCCAGTCCATTAATGCTCACTGACATCAGCGGGAGGATGAAATTCTGCAGCACTGGTAGTTTAAATGGGTCCTTCTGATGCAGCCTCAAATAAAGCAAGCAGCATAGCCTGGTGTTGGAAAGAGTGAAGTGCAGCAGATGTGGAGTGCATTGGTTTCCGTGAATATTTCTGTAAACAGGAAATTTGGAGCATTTGTCACTCCTTTATTGATTCATAAATCTGTATTTTTAGAATGTAAGTAAATGCAAACACAATTTTCATTCATCAAATTGTGCACGCCAAGAATTTTCACTAATGTGAAACAGTCCCTTCTGCATCATCTAAAAATGTAATGTGCATTTGAAGTTCTAACTTGTTTGTGTTCTGTCCACCTAATTGCATTTCCTAGCCCAGCTCTAAGTAGGTCAGTGAGTGGATACTGTGTGCCTTGAAAATACCATGTGTCATGAGACAGTGTGAGCAGTGGAGGGGACATGTTTGTGTCGACCTTGAGCACATTAGATGATCTCTCTGAATCTTTAGTTGTCTAAAATACAAATACAAAAACACCAAATTTAGAGAGGGCTCAGCCTGGGTTACCTTAGAGGCACAGTCTCAGGCAGGCAAAAGTTGCCATGCAGATAGCTTATTTGGGAATACAGCGCCAGGGAGCAGGAATTCGGGACAGGGAATAAAACAGGGAAGAAGGGGAAGCCAGGAGGAGAATGACTCATCCAGATGTTTACACGTGTGAGTGACTGCTCAGTCCCAACAGGTGCTTGTGAGTCTTATGAAATGAGACCAAGACTGTTCATGAGCAAGAAAAAAAGCAGTTATCCATGAGCCCCTACACCCTATGGTCAAATGCAGCCCCACAGGCCTTAACTCCTCCACACTCCAGGTTGAGCAGGTGTAAGTACAGAGAGAGTTCCAGCTGTGGGCTCAGAGAGCTTCAGGGCAGAAGTGAGAGGTGTTCGGGGTGGGCTAAGGCAAGGCACCTTTTCCTTCTTTTTTTTTTTTTTATTTGATACAGTCCCACTATATCTTCATGGCTTCACAGCTCACAGTAACCTCAAACTCTTAAACTTAAGTGATTCTCTTGCCTCAGCCTCCTAAGTAGCTGGAACTACAGGAGCCTGCCACAGCTTTTGGCTATTTTTTGTTGCAATTGTCATTGTTGTTTTAGCTGGCCCCAGCTGGGTTCGAACCTGCCAACTTTAGTGTATGTGACTGGCGCCGTAACCACTGTGCTATGGGCACCAGGCCGGCAAGGCACCTTCTAATGGGGTGCCTGCATGACAACTGTTAAAGCGTGCAGGAGACTAGACTAAAGGGAGAGGTGAGAGTAAGGATTTTGATGTGGTGGATGGAAATACTCTAAACAGGATTATTGCAGAAATGAAATGTAATAAACTATATAGCACAGTGCCTGATGTGGATAGGCTCTCAGTTCATGGTAACTTATCCTTAGGGACAACAGCTATAACCATATTCAAGAGGTTTACAGTCTAATGGGGTGATAGACGTATAAACAGTTAACACCTGGTAAAATTAAGTTGATATTAAACTAATACTGTTATGTCTGATATGTCATTGAATTTCTTATACAAATGAAAATAAGTGATACAGTAGAACCTTTTCTTTCTATTCTAAGTGAAGGGAATGAGGAAGGTGGCCATTAATACCAAGTTTGACTTTAGCGTATCTAGTCTGAATGGTGTGAAAATAGTCTTGCCAGAGTGGAGAATACAGAATACAATGCAAGATTCAAAGGGGAGGTCATTGGTCCTGTTTAATCCTACGCCTCTGTTCTCATCATAGGCCACATAGGCCTTCTCCCTGGGCCGTCTACCCCCATGGCTGGGGTTATTGATGCATTCCAAATGTATAACTCCAACCCAGACCTGAGATCAGACATTTATTTCTACTTCAGCATGTCTCAGGCACCTTAAAAACCAACAGATCCAACACTCATCTGCCCCTCCTTCATCTCCCAGCAGTGATCATTGTCTCCCTTTCTTCCTGTATCTATAAATGCGAACACCATCCCAAGGCAGAAACTACATTCATACTTTCCCTTTCATCTTCCTCATTCCCTCATCTCCCTCATCCCACTCCCAGCCAGGATTCCTTGCCAACATGTATCTAATCCACCTCTTAAGCGGCTCTCAGATAACTTCGCTTCTCTTCCTTTGGGCTGCTACCACTGTGATCCAGGCTTTTTCTTATTTAGGTTACTTGAAGTTTCCCAGTGCTCTCCTATCTCGCTCCCAATAGTCTCCATACATACCCAGTCTCGTTTCCAGAACATTCATCCTTACTCAGAAATCTGCTCTCATTACTCCAGTCATTGGCTTCCCATTTTCCAGTGATGAACACAGTACCTGACCCATAGGACAACTCACTAAATGTGGAGGGAACAAAGAAGACAGGCAAGAATTAATTTGGGAAAGGTGATAGCAGCATCATGGCAACAAGTCAGCAGGACAGGTGATAGGTTAAGCAAGAGGGATAGGTGAGATCACCCATTTTCTTACCTTTGTTTTCACCGTAGTATTTCAGTTTTCTCCCAAGCTTCTCTCACTCTACCCATTTTTTTCCCTTACATTGCATTTCTTCAATCTTGAGTAGCTTCTCCTTCCACAACAAATGAAATACAAAGTAAAATAATGATTCAGATGTTAGTGTTATATTATCTCACACTTGTATATTGTGTTTTGCATTTCATAAACCTCTTTCCTATACATTTTAGGAACAGAGGCTTTTGGAAAACAGAAACATTTTCTTATAAAGAGGAAATAGTGAAAACTATGCTTGGTAGCCACATATGGCGAAGGGTCATGAGAAATAGGAGGCGGAGGGCTGTGCCTGTCATGCTTTAGAACTTGATTTGTGACTGTCTCACAGATATAATGAACTGAGTATAATACGCTGTCCCCCTCTTCATCCAGCCAAGGGGTCTCTACTGCTTTGCCAAGTTCAGTTTGGTGAGCTAGCAGGATATCCTACTGAAATAGCCTGGATCCCACATGGGGAACTCTCTAACTCCCTCCCTCCTTCCTTCCCTTTCTTTCTCCCTTTCCTCCCTTCCCTCCTTCCTTCCTAGGGAGCATGTGCTCTGACCCTGGATCCCTTCCTTCCTTGCCTTCCATCTCTCTTAACCTCAGTTAAATCCGTCTCATTTGGTCCTTTTTGTATTTGCAGGCACAAAGGAACAAGCTGACCTTCAACCTGAGCATTATGTCAGGGGAAAAGCTAGCATGAGAATTTGTTTCCAATTTCAAGTCAGTTGCACTTTTGAAATTGAAAAGTTTTATTAGTGCAACTATTTTAGAGGGATTTTTTTCCATGTTTAGAGAAATGGAATAAGTCCTTATTCCTTCTACTGTTTTCATCAATATTAAAAATAATGAAATTGTTCATTCTTAGAGCTAGTAGCAGTTCCGTTGGTATTTGAAAGCAGTTTAACTCTTTATAACTATTTCCCAGAGATTAACTCACTTTTTCCTTAGTAAGAGGAGAGAAAATTGTGGGTTTGATTAATTTTGTGAAGCAGCCTCTTTTTAAGTTAGCCAATAATAAGAACGAACTGATAAACTGACACAGTGGAAACTGACTTTTTTCTCTTTCTTCAACGAAATATATTTTCAGAAGTGAACACCCGCTCGCTCAACTCTACTGCCATTCCATCATGGAACACCATCATTTTGACCAGTGCCTGATGATTCTTAATAGTCCTGTAAGTACCTAATTTACTGTTGTGGAATCTTTTTAAGTGAGCTTTATAAATTCAGTTTTATTTTTAGGTTTTGGATTTATTCCCAGCATCATACATTCTTGAACATACTTTATTCCTTTTTGGGTAAGGAAGGCAAAGCCAGAACATTTGAGATCCTCGCAGCCTCCCTTCTCTAGACAACCCCAGCTGTCTAAATGTTGCCTGATGAGGGAAATCTGGTTATTCAATTCTATGTGACTACTCTAAATTAGAAAGAAACAAAAATGGCATTGGTGGCTCTCAGTTAATTCTGCTTTTTTTTAAAGAATCAAATGATGTGGTTTATATAGCTCTAGGGCTTTCTGTCACATGGCAACACATTTTTTTACTGACATTCCTAATCACTAACAAACTGTTTTGTTAAGAAATAAAGCTACGGTAACAGCTTTTGTTAAATGTATGTGTATCAGTGCAAGAAAGTGTATGCTAAGCTGTATTAAACATACTTATGTTGAGGTAAGTAAGATTAAAGTAATATATACTAAAATGGTAGCAGTGGTTTTGTTGGTCTAGTGAAATTATTGGCACTTTTCTTTTTTTGATTTGTTCATCATTCCCATTGTCTGTTGTATGTATATAGTGCCTTTAGAATAAGAAAAAAATGGAAGTCGTAACTATTAGACTGAACAAGCACAATGCATGATACAGAATCTTAAAGTAGTTTTATCACCAGACATTTGACAAATGGGGCTAGTTCTTCTCTGAGGCCTTGGATAAAACTCAGAAATTCCCATTTTTCTGGCCACTCTTTTATAAGTAAAAGCCCTGTAGTTACTTTAGGTCCCACTATGTAGTATGTCAATCTCAATTCAGAAACCAAAACGTCCAGTCGTAGGTAAGAGTCCAAATTCTGAATATGATTAAAGTTTCACATTCTCCCTTTACTGCGGCGGTCGGCTTCTCTCATTCTGTACCTTGTGTTTCTTCTAAGTCCTTCCTCACTCCCAAATCCCCATGTAGTTTCTCGCCCCTTCAGACTTGGAGAATGGAAAGGGAGAAAAGGTAAGAAGAGGGGCCAGAACATTCTCAACAGATTGGCATTATTATAAAGCATCTCACTCTTTGTGCCTGGTAGGGGTCTAATCTGAGTTCTTTTCTTTTTGAAATGTCATAATATTATAGGGGTATAAACATTTTGGTTACATGAATTGCTCTTGTGCAGTTTAAGTCACAGTTATAAATGTGCCCGTCACCAAGACAGTGTGCCTTGGTGCATTTGTACCCATCAGGTGTGGATTTACCTGTCCTTTTCACCCCCTTCCCCTGGCCCCATCTGCTTGGTTTCCCTTGAATTGTACTACCACAAAAAAGGGTTCAAAAAACATGAACAGAAGCTTTTCAAAACAAAAATAGACTAATGGCCAATAAACATGAAAAATGCTCAAAGTCTCTCATCATCAGGGAAATGCAAATCCAAACCATAATGAGATAGTGCCTAACTCCAGTGAGAACGGTGTTTATCAGAAAGTCCCCAAACAAGAGATGCTGGTGTGGATGTGGGGAGAAAGGAACATTTATACACTGCTGTTGGGATTGCAAACCAGTACAACTTCCATGGAAACTACTACGGAGATACCTGAGTTCTTACCTCATGAGGATCTGCATGATCCCTGCAGGGGACCCTCATCGTGGAGATATCTCACATAGCCACAGAGTAGCTAGCCAGCCCGAGTCCTGCCTTTGTCCTTTGCAGACAGGAATCAGACACAAGTCCACTCTCGCTCCCCCTCCACCTCCAGGAGACGTGCACAGGACTTCGTGCCTTCTCTCCTACCAGAGGTGAAGGACAGCACGGGTTCACTGCTCCCTGAACACCTCAGTGTGAGGGAAAGGTTAAGAGTTACACAACCTATGTAGGAAACCTCCTCATAAAGTCTGCATGTGGCCTAGCACCTGGTCTGCATGTGTGATTGGTAAGTAGAAGAATGATGCCGGTATATTGCAGAGTTGTTATCATTTCATACATAAATTTTCTGGAGTAAGAAGTGCCAGAATTGTGGAGGTTGAATTTTGGCCTTTAGCAAAAAAAGGGAAAAGCCCTCTGCTTGGCTCCTTTCCATTCAAAAATGAGGCCGGGTACAGTGGCTCACGCTTACAGTCTAGCACTCTGGGGAGGCTGAAGTGGGTGGATCGCTTGAGATCGGGAGTTTGAAACCAGCCTGAGCAAGAGCGAGACCTTGTCTATACTAAAAACAGAAAAGCTAGCTGTGCATAGTGGTGGGCACCTATAGGCCCAGCTCCTGGGGAGGACTGAGGCATGAGGCTTGCTTATGCCAAGAGTTAGAGGTACTGTGAGCTTGATGCTACAACACTTTACCCCGGGCGACAAAGTGAGAGTCTGTTTCAGACAAAAATAATAACAATATTTAAAACAGGGTACTCACCCTGAGGCTGTCTCCCATGCCTGCCTGCCTCAGCTCCTGGCAGCTTGCTCTCCTGTCAGTGCCCACCTTCTGGCAGTCCTGGTGTGCCAGTAATCCGGTCCCATCCTCACTATCTCAGGACCCCACCAACCAGCACTCCCCCGTGATTGTTCGGGATGTCTTTAATATCTCAGGAAGCCTCAGGCCTACCAGACTGGGGCCGTTCAAGTTACCTCCAGAGGTTGGAAGTCTTGGTTTGGCTTAATTCTGGTTACAAAGATGCTTAGGGTTTGAGTGTTCTGCCCTAATACCGTTTTTCCCACAAACCATGTTACTTTTAGTGTACAGTTTTTAGAACTGAGATTTTTCAGGAAAGTATTGTGAGTCATAACAAAAGTTTTGAGATATACAAAAATCAAGAAACATAAAATCTGCATGGACAGAAACAAGTGAAGCCCACCCAGCAATGCCTGTGAGCAGAAACTTGCACGACTGAATCAGAAAGGACACTATCCACTGTGTTTCCTTGAAGTAAAATAACGGACCCTAACACAGTCTATCTCGAAGCTTTCATGATGGCCTATCTGTCATGTTATAGTAAAAACATCTGTACTTTTCTTGGAATTTGCTATCTGTGGGCTCCTGTTAAAACTTCCACTTTGGGGGCAGCGCCTGTGGCTCAAAAGGGTAGTGCGCTGGCCCCATATGCCGGAGGTGGCAGGTTCAAACCCAGCCCAGCCCTGGCTAAATAAATAAATAAAGTTTCTAAAAGAAAACAAAAACATGTCATTTAAAAAAAAAAAACAAAAAGACTTTCACTTTAATATCCTTTTACAAAATCATTTCCAAAGAAAGAAAATATGCTACCCTTTTATTAAAAGCATATTTGACAGTATTCCTATTATAATTACCTCTGTTACTCTAATATATTATTACTTAACATATAAGAATCTGCCTGTATATATTGGCTGGCTCAAATTATAAGACCTATCTGTATAGTCTATCTTTGCAAGCACAATTATGTAAGAAATTCCAGCCTCTGCTTTGGGGATGAAAAAAAAAAAATAGAGCACCAGAAGATACTTTATTTCCTACTTGAAACCACTTTGTCTTATAGAAAATAAAAGAATCAGAAGGTGTTTTCTGTATAGTTTTCCGTTTGGCCCAGATTCTAAAATGTTTATGGTTGTAATTACAGATTGTTGGCATTAATTAGATCCATGCCACAATTTCAGTAGCTAGTTATCCTCAAACCACTGGGTCTTAGCCCCAGCCTAGCACACCCAGCAGTTTTCTTGCCTTTATAACAAATCTTCTGCCTCCAAATCTCATTCCTAAGCCCCTGCATTTTTTTCTTGGCCCTGAGATTGAATAAGCACATCTGACTTTATTTACAGACATTGTTTTGAGTATATTCTGAGCACCAAACCTGTGTGTTTTTCTTAGTTCAAAATTAGAGAGCCAATGAGTTTAAATTACAGATGAGAAATAAAAAATGACTATGTAGTGAAAACTTTCAATGATTTGTACATGGATTCACCACCTCATAGATACTCCACTCCAGGCTTGCTTTTACTACCAGCCAGTAAGCTTTCCTTTGGCTTGTGCCCTCTACCCATCTACATTAAAGCTATTCCTGAAGAACACCCACTGTTATCATAGTTAGGGAAGTTAAAATTATTTAAATTTGTACCAGAAATGTTACTAAGTTTGTACTAAAAGCCATAAAAAACTGACTTTTTAATAATCAAATGTTTACATATTTCACCAGTCCATTCTTCACATCCATTAAGATGGCTTTGATTTTTTAAAGTTTTGCCTGCTGTAAAATTATAGCAATTAATTTTCCCAAAGGGAAGGATAAGTACCCACTAGATTTTAGATCTGGACTAAGTTGTAGGGAGTGTAAGGGTTGGAAAAATGCTCATCTGTAGGCCAGGATAACATTACGAAGCTGGTTTTTATCATATGACAGGGCAGTAGGGTGGGAGTAAAGAGAGAAAACATTAGTTCATGGTATTTAAGTAACCCATAGTCATGAGGTCAGAATACTGGGTATTTGTTTAAACTGTGTATGACTATGTTTTCAGATTTTGTTCTTGTCCGCAGTTTCTCCAGGTAGAGTGCTGAAAATGGTTTTCTTTTTTTTATAAAGGGCAATCAGATTCTCAGCGGCCTCTCCATTGAAGAATATAAGACCACTTTGAAGATAATCAAGCAAGCTATTTTAGCTACAGACCTAGCCCTGTACATTAAGTAAGTTTTAAAAAATACCATAAGAAATAGATCTTGAAAGAATTTGCACAGGCTGTGTGTGGTGGCTCATGCCTGTAATCCCAGCACACTGGGAGGCTGAGGCATATAGATCGCTTGGACTCAAGAGTTCGAGACTAGCCTGAGCAAGAGGGACACCCTGTCTCTAAAAAAGGGCTGAGTGTTGTGGTGAGTGCCTGTAGTTTCAGCTAATTGGGAGGCTGAGGCAGGAAGATTGCTTGAGCCCAGGAATTTGAGGTTACTGTGAGCTATGATATCACGGCACTCTGCCTAGGGGACAGAGTGAGACTCTGTCTCAAAAAAAAAAAAGAAAGACAGTATTTGCATAATATCTAACTTATAACATCCATATTGATAAATTTTAAAGGATAAATATCCTGGCAAATCTGTTTATCCAACTATGAAGTAGTTTCTTAAAGGTAACCAGAAAAGTCTATTCCTTTAGCTTACTGCTACTTATAAAAATTATAGAATATATAGTTATTTCTGATGTTTATCTTCTGCTGTGGCTGTCTCAAGATCATGCCATACTAGATTGTCCAGAGATTGCACAGGTCATTTGCATTTTCTCCTTTCCCTTGTTCCACAGTCTCTAACTGGTTCACAGTTCCTTTATACTGTGCTCCAAAGTTAGGGTGCCAAAAGCCAGACAAGTAACTCTTATTCCTTTTTATATGATTTTTGATGGCAAAGGCTATTAGTGTAGACCTTTGGAGTTACTGATTCTAAAATGAGCGCCTGCATTACAGTAGTATTTGTGCTGTGAGTATGCATTTGCATAATTAAGCTGCCTTTCTAAAAGCAGTTTTAAAGGATGATTTTTATATTGGGGTCTAAGATGGGAAAAGAAATCATTAGTTTTTTTTTTAATTAAAAATTTACCCCCACAGTTCTCATAGAACAAAAGGATAAGAGTCTAAGGACTCGTCATAACTACCTTTTTTTTTTTCTCAAGGAGGCGAGGAGAATTTTTTGAACTTATAAGAAAGAATCAATTCAATTTGGAAGATCCTCACCAAAAGGAGTTATTTTTGTAAGTAGCTTTACTATCCTTAAAGCCAAAGTTTTGTTATCCAATTAATTTCTCATTGTCAGTTTTTATGGCAATTATTGGGTATAATGTGATGATTTTAAAGGCTGTCAGACTTTTCCAGAGTGTTGTACAAAGGAATGAATATAAATATTTACTTGAAAAGAAATGCATTTACAAATTAAAGTGAACAAATCGTTCCTTTGTTCTAGAAGAACTTTTAAGATGTACTAGAATATGAGTATAAAGCTATAGGGTTCCCTTATTTATTTCTTAATCCTTTGGATGGAAGAGCTGACCATGGAATCCTAAGGATTATGAAAGCACAACGTGGCTGCTAAGTGTTTGGCTCCCCTGAAAAAAATCCTGAAAAGGTAGGGCAGATAGGTGGGAGTTGAGACGCAGAAGATTACTATACAGTATGAATGAAACAGTTTGGTATTGATGGCAGACCAGTGGCATACAGTAGAAAATCCAGAATTGTATAGGGTACTTAGTATATAATAAAGATGGCATTTCAAATAACGGGGGAAAAGCTGGAGATGAGTGGATAGCCAAATGGAAAAAGACAGAATTGCATCTATTCTACACACTTAAATTCCAATTGAAGCATAGAGTTCACTGTGGAGAGTTAAACCTTGAAGGTACCAGATAAAAACCTGGGTCAGTTCTTCTATAACCTAGGAATAAAAAAACTTTCCTAAATTTAATTCAACATGCAGAAACAGTAAAGGAAACAACTGATCAACTTGATTAGTCATTCAAAGATTTTTCACATAGAAGTCACTACATGTGTTGAGTACATTAGTCCAACCCTCTGTAATTTCTGAAAAAGGAATTTGACCAGTAGGAAATGTCGTTGTCCTTTGTGGTTAATTATTAATAATCAATATGCTTTTATCATACTGTCACCAAGGATAGAATGCCACGGTGTAAAAAATAACAGCAGCAAGTTTTTACCCAAAGGTTAATAATTTTTCATTGTGCCAATCTAGGGCCAAATGAGGCAGTTTGAGGACAAATCCCGGTACATCAAAGGGTTACAAAAGCAATAACACTCCATATGACTATTACCAGTTAGGCTTCTGTAGCCATAGTTTCTGTTTCTTTGATCTTTATAAACTGCCATTCTCACCTTTTAGAGGGTCTTAATTTAACTTAATTTTGTTAGCAACTATGTATATTTACTGAAGATTTATATTCCCATGAAAGTAAATAGAAGCTTTGGGTTTCATTTTCCCTGAACAGAGCAATGCTGATGACGGCTTGTGATCTTTCTGCAATTACAAAACCATGGCCTATTCAACAACGGGTATGTTGCTTGGTGATGATAAAAGTAATAATTAAGAAGTCAAAATAAGAAAACTTTTTACTTGCAAAGGTAACTTTTGAAGGAAGTACATATGGAATTTTTTTCCTGATTGTTAAGTAGTATTAAATCAGTAATTGGACATAAAAAGGCTCTCCTTTTTCAAAGGTTCATTTGCACGGAATATATGTAAGATATATTGAGAAAGAGAGCACCCGTGTTAACACAGCAAAAACCTAGCTATTGATAAGTTTTCATTTTAGTCCCACAGGTTGAGTATCCCTTATCTGAAATGCTCCAGAATCCAAAGGTTCCTGAGCCCTGCCAGGACATTCAAAGGAGATGCTCACTGCAGCATTTCAGATTTTCACATTTGGGTTGCTGAACCATTAAGTGTAATGAAAATATTCTAAAATCAGGGTGGGGGGCGGAAAAAGAAACAAATCTAAAATAGGTCTGGTCTCAATCATTCCAGATTAGGGATATTCAACATATACTTCTGGCTCACTTAGGGAATTTCTTTAGCATAGTTCCTTTAATAACATTGAAAACTGGAAAAAATTGTTTTATTTATGGTTATCCTACTAAGCTATACCTCAGCTCTAAATATACATTAACAAGTGTACATTAACTTGGTAGATGTAAGAAATATTGATATAAGATGTCCCAAAGGCTCTGATCAAAGTCTTTGGCCAGGAGGCTATAAAGAAATCCCTCCCTCTAAATCGGTAATTGCCCTGAAGTTTTATAGAGGCAATAAAGGCTCAAAACTATCTGAGATTATTGAGTGTGTTATTGGTCACGGCCTGGACTGTGTAGTCACAGAGCCTAACAACTACAAATCCGTCTCATGACATAGATGTGCTAAGAAAACAAAATCAGAAACTCACTGTCCATGTGCCAAAGCCAACATGCCATAAGCGCTCAGGAGGAGTGACTTTTACAAACCTTCCTGCTCCATAATAAATAGGCCTACAGGCTCATTTCCAGATAGGGCAGAGAATTAGAGGGAAGAATTTGTCCTTTCATTTATCCTTTCTTTCTTCTGAATGAAACCCTGAAACCAGGTGTTCTTTTGGGGGGGAGAGATACAAATAAAGGAGGAAGAAAGTTTTTTAAATAAAATAAAAAAGGGAAAATGTTGGAAGCTACCAAGGAAAGATTCAGAGAAGTGGGGAAGAGTGTTGAAGTCAGAGAGCAGACTTTGGACATGGCCTTCTCACGCTGAAATATCATGCTGCTATCCACCGTCTTAGCCTCAATGCCAGTGACTTCATCTCTGGACCTCGACTTCCTCCTCTATGAATTGGAAATACATACCCTGTTACAAGACCTTCATTCAAAGTCTGTTTTAAAGAATGGTATGCTTTTCATTGTCAAAACCCAGTCTGTTATTTATTTCAGATAGCAGAACTCGTAGCAACTGAATTTTTTGACCAAGGAGACAGAGAGAGAAAGGAACTCAACATAGAGCCCACTGTAAGTATGAGACCTTGCTGGTAGGAATTATTCACTACCATTTTTTTTTTATATTATAAACTCTTTTTTATGTTTCTATAGGATCCTAAGGAACACAGTTTCTCATTTTATTTTGTAAGCCTTTTTTCTAGCCAAGTACTGTGGCTCAGACCCATAATCCTAGCATTTTGGGAAGCTGCAGCAGGAGGATCATTTGAGGCCAGGAATTCAAAAGCAGCCTGAGCAACATAGCAAGACCCCATCTCTAAAAAAAAAAGAAAGAAAGAAAGAAAAGTTTGTTTTTTTTAAATTAGCCAGGCGTTGTGGTATGCACCTGTAGTCCCAGCTATACAGGAGACTGAGACAAGAGATCACTTGAGCCTAGGAGTTTGAGGTTGCAGTGATTTGTGATGCTACCACTGCACTCTAGCCCAGGCAACAGAGCAAGACGTTGTCTCAGGGAGACAAAACAAAATGCCTTTTTTCTAAGTAGAAGAATTATACATATTCGTTACAGAGAGCAAAGCAAATAAAAGAGCACATAAAAGATTCTTGGGGTCATCTTTGTAATTTTCTTTTTCCATTTAAAAACCACTTTCCATTCTAACCGATACTCTCCTATGTGTTACTTATCATAGTGACAGGAAATAGTAATTTACCCACTTCCTGTGGTGTTTGCTTGTGTGGTGTTCACTGTTACAGATGGCACTGTGATAAAGACCTGTGTTGCTAAACTCTTGCCTGCCATTCTTCATTATCTTGTTGGATCAATCTTCAGAATTGCTGTGTTGAAGAATTTGCAGGTTTTCAATACATACTGCCTTTTTACATATGTGCGTAAGGGTCTGGATCTCAAATACAAGAAGAAGATTCTCGAACCACTTCTATCTTTTGGAATAGTTTTCATGGAAATAAAGCATAGTGTCTTTTTGTTGGGGGGGGGCTGGAGTGTAGTTGCCATCTGACCTTCCTAAGCTAACCCACTGATTCATCTTTGCAGAGCTAGAGCCAGCCTTCAGTGTGTTCTTTAAATAAATGTACAATTTCTGTGTCTATGTTTGTATCTTCAGGATCTGATGAACAGGGAGAAGAAAAACAAAATCCCAAGTATGCAAGTTGGGTTCATAGATGCCATCTGCTTGCAACTATATGAGGTATTTATGTGAAAACTAGTGGAATTTCTAAAATTTTATGAATTAAAACCTAAAGTAAATCAAAGAGATTAATACTAAGCATATATTTTTTGCTTCTAAATCAATAAATAAAATTATTAGTATTATTTCTTTTACTGATGAATGTATTTGTATTGAACAAGGAACACATTCTATATTTACTGTTTCTCAAAATCTTTAATTCATTCAGTGTATTAATATCTATTGAGTGCCTACTCTGTGATGTCTTCAACAAACTGATTTAGGAGTTGTTAAGAAGAATCTCATGACGATGGTACTCTCAAGGAGGTATATTATGTATACTATATATTAGCATATTCTCTTATAAGTCTAAATTTTAGCCTAAATATGGAAAAATCGTTATCTAAACTTTTCTCATCATAATAATGTGACTTAATATTGGTAAGAAAAATTTTTAGGCTTAAGAGGAGGTAGCCGGCCTCCCATTGCCATACATTTGTTGGCTTGGCTTTGGGGGAGTGTTTTCCCTGAAACATCTAATTTACTAGTTTAGATGTTTATGAACCAAGTACAGAAAGAAGAGGCTATCTTTGACTTTAAACGTTTAAACAGGAAACTGAAGTTTTAGTTATTTAGGAAAAGAACTTGTCGTGGATTCATCTTAGAATAGCCAGACCAGAAAATATCCCTATAGATATTCTAATCCAGATTCAGTAATTGTTCATGTAAAGTGCATGTCCCAGGGACATGGAATATTTGCCCCAAATAGGCAGTTCGTGGGAGAACTGCATCTGAATCCAGTTCTCCTCCCCAGTCCAAGGCTTTCACCATCAAAATAATTTAATAAGGACGCTGTGTGCGCTTTCATCAGTTTCTGTTTGTTTACTCCTTTGTTGAAAAATTGTTCCTTAGAAGTATAATCAGTGCAGTATTTCAGACACCTTTGAACATAGTAGGCAGGTCACCCATTATAGATTTTATCCTCCTACATATATATGCAAGGATTCATTTTGAATTGGCTGTTAAAAATTCTATGTGCTATTGACGTGTATTTTTACCATTATTTATTACAGAAGTAATGTGTTTTCACCATAGAGAAATTGGAGAATACTGAGAAGCAAAAAGGAAGATAAAAATCACTCACAATTTCACTACCCGGAAATGCTATATGACATTTTTATGTACTTTTTGTGTAACAAAAGTTGCTTTTTCAATCCATCATATATCATATATATCATCCCATACATATTGATGTGTCATGTGTGTTTCTGGGGTATTTTAAATAGCTCCAAAGGGTAACACAATGCCTGTTGTTGGGGTAACAGTGTTTCTCTATAATGAAGAAATCTGCAATGAACATTCTTGTAGCTGAACAATTATGGCACTACAGTTGGTAAATAATAATGCCACACCAAATTATGAATTAGTCATTATTATAATGGTTTCTAGGGTTAAAAACCCATGTAAGTACATGGTACAAAGCCATTCTATAGAAAAAGAAAAACTAAGGTGCTCCCAGTGCAGTCGCACTTAGGGAGAGACAACTGTAGTACATAGAAACAAAAAGCCTTACTCCCCCTAAAAGTGGAGTCCGCGCAGATCTTTCTCCATAGCTGAACCATGTTATCCTGGAACGTACATCTTTACTCCATCTCTCGGCATGGAGTGTTCCTGATCTGTAGAGCTTACGAGGAATCGTGTGTAAATGATCTGCTTGTGCATTCACACGGCTTGTGAAAATCCCAGCCGTGGGCCTTCTTTGACATGTGTGTGCGCTGAGGCCCTTTTGGACAGGGCTTTGGGAGAGGGCTTCTTTCCTTACTTCCTTCTCGTTGTTTGATTTCTTTTTCTTTCTTTAGGCCCTGACACACGTATCAGAAGACTGTTTCCCTTTGCTAGATGGCTGCAGAAAGAACAGGCAAAAATGGGAGGCCCTGGCGGAACAGCAGGAGAAGATGCTAATTAATGGGGAAAGCGGCCAGGCCACGAGGAACTGAGTGGCCTGTTTTATGCGGAGTTGAGGTTTACACAGATGACGTATTCTACAGTCTGCCGAGTTTCATTGTACACTGTACAGATTTGGTGTATACTTTGCCACTGCTGTATTTTTTATTTTTTGCACAACTTTTGAGAGCCTAAGCATGAACTTCTTTTTCGGGGACTATATACCATATTTTCTGTATATGTGTTTTATGCCACTGAACTGAGATGATCGACCACACCCACTCTTCACACACTGGGAAAGAATGAGGTTTGTGCTATTTTGTGTTCTGCAAAGTGCAAGTGGGATTGTTGCACTGAGGTTTTGGGGGGAGGGGTTTTGAACACTTGGTTTTAGTTTCCTGAATTACCAGTTTTTAAAGAATGTTTGGAATCTTTCTTTCCTTTCTCAGAATTAGGCTAAGGGCAAATTGAATACATTCTGTGACATTTAAAGCCTTCCTAGGACAGAGAAAAATGCTGGCTGAATGGATTTTAAGGAGAAACAAGTATATTTTGTCAGCAATATCTTAACAAAATTCAGAGCCACTCTGAATCAAACAAAGTACTGTGAGGCGGGTGCCTGTAGCGGGTGCCTCAGTGGTTAGGGTACAAGCCATATGCTCCGGGGCTGGGGGGTACAAACATGCCCTGGCCCTGGTAAATGACAATGGCAAATACAAAAAAATAGCCAGGCAATGTGGCGGGCGCCTGTAGTTCCAGCTCCTAGGGAGGCTGAGGCAAGAGTATCACTTGAGCCCAAGAGTTGGAGGTTGCTGTGAGCTGTGAAGACACAGCACTCTACTGAGGGCGCCAAAGTGAAACTCTGTCTCAAAAAAAGCAAGTACCGTGAGGCAGTATTGTAGAGATGACGTGTCACTTCATTGGTCTGCCATTTCTGAGAGAACAGACAGGAGAGAACTTTGTCATTTTAGTGTAGTGCATTATAAAGCCACTTCATTCTCGCCTATTTGATGTTAAGCAGAAACCTTAGTGGAAGATCAGGTCACTGACTTCACTGAGGGATGAACGTGATCCAGAAGCAGAATCAGATTCCAGGCCATAGATGTTTGTCGGCAAAGAGAAGGGTTCTGCTGAAAGATCACTCTAAAAGCCTTTTTCCTTCTGAACTTCTTTCTAAATGTTCCTCATCTTTTATCTCCTTAGGATCCATAGTTTGTAGGGCAGAAGCTTACTCCTAACAGGATGGTGAGAAAAATGTGATACTGGAAGTCCCTGAGATGCAAACATCGACTTAGTACAACTCACACTTAACAATGGAGGCTGTTACGGGGAATAGGTAGATGTACCTGTGCCAACTTACGTACAAATTCAACTTAAAAACAAAGCTACAGAACCTGTCTTGTTTGTAACCCAGGGACTGCTGGCAATTGGATCATGACCTAAAGTGAGACATGATTTATAGATAAAAGGCCATAAAATGAACTTTTCCCTCTGTCAAGTAAAGGTTTAATTCCATCACCGGCCTGGGGCTATTACCAACACTGGGCTCAAAAGATGAATTCAGGGACGCAGTAAGGGAAGAAACCTTCTGCCTGCATAAAACATAGCAGTAACTTGATTACGAAACTGCCCTATTTTCATTTATAGGACAAGTAAACCCAGAATCAGAGTGGTTAGGCTGTGTAGCCTAAACACTGGCCCTTGGCTGATGGTCAGTGGTTTTTCCTTCCCGTAGCATGTAGTACCCCCAACATTTTTTACAGAACTTGAGCCCATTTAAGTGGCTTACTGTTGAACACATTTATTCAATATTGCAAAAGTAGATGATGAGTTGAGCGACTGGTCTAGGAAAGGAATATCGGTTCCAAATATTCAGGAATGTTTGGATTTGGAAAAAAATAGAAAAACGATTTGTTTGATTTGTTAACTTTTTCTACCCACTCCCCCCAAAGATATTCAGCCTGAGTTTATAGCACTAGAAAATTTCTGGGGGGTATAGTCATTCAGCATTCTCAAAGAACTTTCACCAAAACATGGTTTCCATTTATATCTTTCCCCTCTAAACTTTGCCTAAAATTTAACATGTATGCTAAGTTTTTAAAATCCACACACATACACACACACATAAGGTGGTAGCTTTTTTCTTAACATTCAGTTTAAAAAAAGCAAAACAAATTGTACTGCCATTATCTTATAGGCTGATCTAAGCTGTTATCAACAGTTTAATGCTACATGCACTCTTGTACTTTCAGGATATTATTTTTATGTCACACAGATGAAATCTGTAAGGTTGTCTCTTGGTGCTGATGTGTAAATTACACAGACTGTCACTGAAATGAGAATTACAAACTGGTGTACACTTCTGCATGCATCCCTCATTCCTTCAGTATAGAAAAATTCTTGAAAGCATAGCAATCTTTATTAAATTTTTTATCACGCACATTGTGATTTAGCAATTATGCTAAAATATGTAGTTATATAATTTAGTATTTGTTTAAACCCCTCTAATATATGTCACTGAGCATTTTTTGTAAACATGGATTTGTATGTGTGTCATTTTAATAAGCAATAAGATATATTTAGATTAGAAATTGTTGATTTGGTTTGCCTTTGGAGAGTGGTTTATTTCACTTAGTAGTTTAGACATTAAAAGAAGTTGGGCAATGCCGTACCTATTTTATTTTATTATTCAGTATTTTAGTTCATACAGAAGAAGTTCTTCATAAAGAACTCCTTTAGGACTGGTTAATTGGTTCAAATAATATTTAATTTGTAGGAAAATTATTCCTTACATGGGTTAATATCTGTGGTTCGTGGGCACAAATCAGAGTTCTTGCTTTTATGTGAATATCTCCTTTCCTATCTTCTCAAGTTAGAAAAAAATACAGGGTCTTCCCTCACCCTACCCTATATTTATATTACCCAGAACTAGCCAGAAGTTGTTCTAGAGTGTTTAGAGTAGAGTAACATGATATCGTTTAATTTCAGTTGGCAGCCAGAAAAGTCCCCACTATTTTACTACTTTACTAACTTGTTCCAAGATGTCTATAAAATGCCTGGCCTTAAATTTTTCCGTGAATTGGCCTTTGCCAATCACAGTTCTGCATGAGCTTGTGTAAGTCATTTAACCTGTGTGCACCTGAACACCGTTGTACTTTTAAAGGAATTGTGTTTGGGCAAAGCATTGCTCTTCACAGAGAATGTCACAGAAGGCAGCTATATGGCACAGCCCCAGTGGACCCCAGAGACCATTGTCAGACATGGGGCATTGGTCTAGGGAGCAGAGATCTAATCCCACGTGTCACTTCTCCTCTTGAGTTTCCAAGACTGAAGAAAACAAAGACAGTAAGTTCCTCAGCTTCACATCCGGATCACTAGTGAATATGAGAGTTCAGGCTCTTTGAGTACCTTGCCTCAAGACACAAACCCAGGGTGATGATGTTGTCACAAATCTGTTCATTATGAAAATTAATTCCCTTGAATAGGAGTAATAGAGATAAGAAAGTATATGAAAATATACTGAAAATACTGGTTTCTTAGAGGAAACTTTGGTCACAGTTCTGTGCTTGCTTGGCAGTAAAAGTGCCTTTATTTTCAGTATAGAGCATAAATATCAGACATGTCCCAATTTGATTTATAACTTCGTATTTGTCACCAGATCATACTCTTAAAACTCAACAGGCCATCACAAGCAATGCTTTCTTTTTTTTATAAGACTAGTTTAAGGTGAGAGAGGAAGAGTGTAATCGCCATCCTCTCTTGGGAAGAGCTGTAGGTAAGGTGGCACAGTCTAACAGCTCACCATCAAGCATGCGTCAAGTCAGTCCACCCATCTTTTATTGAGTCCCTGCCGCATATTAAGTACTGTGCTCTGCCGTGGAGACAGAGCAGTGACCTTAAGGAGCTCAGAGTCTATGCAGGAGGTGCTGGGTAAAAGACTTTTAGCAGCTTCTCATACTGCCAATTTAACATGAAAACTTAGGGTACGTTATGTCACTTTCATTGTCATCTGTAACGTAAGTATCATGCACCTTCTTTACCTGAAACATATTAAGAAACTACCAGTGAACATACACCTGTCTTCTTGCAAGGATGAACCACTTGACCTGTTGATAGTTAAAGAACACCTTATGTGTGGAATCATATATTCTTCTATATAGACTTTTTTTTCATATTCTAGCCAGGTAGAGATTACTCAGTTCTCCTGGACTGTTCTCTTGTGCACGGTTTTGGACCCCTTCTGCTCTACCACAAGGAGCGAAGAAGAGAGTATTAAAGCTCACTTTGCCATTCCATTTACTTATCAAAAGCCTGTGTAAACATGTCTTAATGAATGTTGTTGAAAGCCATGTAAATAGTTGAAAATATAAATTTCTATTACAGTTCAAGAAAAGAAAACATTGTGAATCATCACTAGCCACTGTTAATATCTATTTGTATTCTTATACCTTTTCAATATTTTTGAACAAATATATAGTTTCTGGCACTATTTTTATACTAGGAAAAAGAGTTACTATGTATATTATGTTTAGCTTCTAGGTCATTTTAAATAATCGTGGATGTTGATTTCATTTCTTTCCTCTCCTCTGCCGTGAGTATCATTTCAGATGACTCTTCTATGACAAAATCACTTTAAAGGACACTTAAAACACCTCCGATCCTGGTAAAGTTATGTTTGAGGCAGTCAGCGTGGTTTTCCATTGTGCAAACTCTTCACCTGTCGATTGTTTCCTTATTTTGCCATGCTTTGTAAAAATAAAAAGAAGGATAAATAAGTAGGTATGAATATTGTGTGATTATTAGGGGACTTTGGATTTTAGGCAGGGAGAATGGGCCCAGAAGTTGAAAAGACTTGATTTCAGTTAACATAAGGTCCTATTAACTAAAGAAATACTTGGTTAAGGGTGGCACCTGTGGCTCAAAGGAGGAGGGCGCTGGATGCACTGGGTGCCGAAGGTGGCGGGTTCAAACTCAGCCCTGGGCAAAAACTGCAAAAGAAAAAAAAAAAAAAGAAATACCTGGTGGAATAAAATCCTTTCCTTAGCCTACATATAATGCTCTTCTTAGTAATAGTCTTCCTTTTACTAACACCCTTTGCTACCCTACCCAATTATGGACAATGTTTTCCATCACTTTCCTACTTCCAAGTTAACAACTCTGTGAAAGATGATCATTACCAGTCTCACTACCTGAGAAGCTAAGGCTTAGAGTTAAACACCACCACGTGGTATGAACTAGATTTGAGCCCAGATTTGTCTACTTACAGCTCAAGTATTTATTTCAGTTAGTTCTTTTTGGTTGGTTGTTTGTTTATTTTTTGTAGAGACAAAGTCTTGCCATGTTGCCCACGCTGGTCTAGAATTGGTCTCAAGTGATCCTCCCACCTGGGCCTCCAAAAGTGCTAAGATTATAGGTGTGAGCCACCCTGCCTGGCCTACTCCTGTCTTTAAGTTTAAATTTTTAAGATCCCAAATCCATTCCTACTGGATCAAATGTGCAACCTGGAGGGACTGAAGACAAGATTCTGTTCACCCAGCGGGTTTAGTTTTGTTTTAGATTTTAAGCTTAACATGTCTTAACATTTCATCTGTTAACAGCTAATGTAATGCCTCCATAGAATCCTAGATACAAGCGTCTCCATGCTTCTAGCCTAGAGGTGGGGAAGTGTGAGTAAGTGCAGAACGTTTGGTTTCATTATTTTGCCCTCTTCATGTGGGGCAGACAGAAGAATATCTAGGTCATGCTTAGTTCATAAAATTAAAGGGAAAACAAGTACAAGTTCCTACAGAACACTAGTTTAGGTTTTCTGACCACTAGGGGGTGCCAGAGTTTCAGTTTTATTGAAAGGAGAAATCCTCTTCCTGGTCATAAAGAACTAATAAACAAGTTTTTAAAAGATTTTTAGTAACAAAAGAAAAAGGAAGTGGGAAAAAATCAATAGAGAATTTGAGGTAAAATAAAAGTAGGACAAAATGACAGCTTTCTTTTTTTTTTCTTAAAGACACGCTTACTGCCTGGTGATCATGTTCTCAAGATTTTCTCCAAACAATGCATAAGGAAAGAAGATAATTTTAGTGAAGGACAATGGAAAAATCAATACAGCATTTTTAAAATAAATTCTCAGTATAACAAGAGCTGAAATTTATGCAAAAAATCTTTTTAGAAGAATTATTTATTTCTACTGTGCAGAACAAGTTAGTTGCCAGGCTTTCACAAATAAATTGACAACCATTGTTATCAACTCCCAGTGAGAGTATCATTGCAAGTCACGAAGGAAAATTGGTCATAATGGCTAAAAGGCCAACAATTTTGCATAGAAGACTAGATTTACCTTAAAAAATAAACAAGTCATTCATTCATTTACAAAAAGTTCATTTGCTTTGGGGGCAAGGTACAATTGTAAGAGGCACTTTACCTAACAAACACAATCAGTGTAACCTGGTTTCTTATACCCTCAACGAAACGCCAACAATTTTTTTTTTTGAGACAGAGCCTCAAACTGTCCCCCTGGGTAGAGTGCTGTGGCATCTCAGCTCACAGCAACCTCCAACTCCTGGGCTCAAGCGAGTCTCTTGCCTCCGCCTCCCAAGTAGCTGGGACCACAGGCGCCCGCCACAACGCCTGGCTATTTTTTGGTTGCAGCCATCATTGTTGTTTGGCGGGCCCAGGCT